>CM022302.1:6509532-6799866 GCA_011799875.1 Thinopyrum elongatum | reverse complement strand
CCTATATCATATGGCAAGGCTGTTGGTGAAGCCGAGGCATGAATAAGAGTGCACGTGCTTGCTGCTGTTTGGAACTCGTTGCCCACATTAGACACACGCCCCTACAGATCAGGTTGCCTTATAGCTTGGCTGGTCTAAGGCCGGTGGTAATACACAAATAGTATCACAAAGGTTGATATTATTGTTTGGTTATGTATTATATGAGGTTTTGATAAACCTCTGCGTTATGGACGTCAGTTACCAGTGGTTTTTAAAGGGACTTTTTGACCCACCTTGGTTAACCGCCAAGGTACTTGTTGCTCTATTTGTATGTAGGGTTTATGACAATATGCTTCGGAAAAATTGATAATGAATATGAGCATTAACATTGGATCATCAAGAAGATAAAAACAGCTCATCAAGTGTTTGCAGCATCAAACTGCGTGATGGCATGGCAGATAATTGTTTAAAGCTAGCCTATTCAAGGCAATCTAAAGGCCCAAAGGACAAGTATTTTTGATATATAGGTCAGAGCGCTACGACAGCACCGCTTATGAATTCAGTTTTTTATTCTAGCGGGTTGTAGCCTCCGGTCATCCTGCGATTCTTCATCTACAGCTCCTTGATTATCCATTTGCTGGAAGTCCGGTGTAGACCAGTTGATACCAGTCAAAGCTCTAAACACACAGCTTCATCATCAATAAGGTGGGATGGATCAATGTCAGGAGGAAGGTATGCTTACGCGTTGGTGGGATCAGATCCACCTCTGGATGAACAGACGCCTTCATTTTCTTGTTTCGACATCATAAGCCGCCTGGTATTGGAGATAGTCGGTTTCTTCAGCCGCCGGTTGCTAATGGACGCATTGCTCTTGCTATTTCTGCAAAGTCATCAGCGCTGAAGGGTGACCCATCCTCTTTTACACTGGCAACCATGGCCAAGTCTTCTAGATCAAGATCTGCTTGCCACGCCTTTGCCGGCTTAAAGCAGTCAAAGCACCGGCTCTAGCAGAGGCTCGCTTCAACTCTCCAATCCTTTGGGGTAGCACTAACAACTTCTCCAATGTTTTCCTATGAGGGTGGCGGCTGTTTTATGAGTTGCAGCACAATGGTCCGTTGAGCACCGGTATAAAGTTTGTTCTACAAGAGTATAGATAGCCTTAAGCCTGATCGCTATATCTGAGCCCAATGACGCTCCGGGAGCCTGTATCAGTAAATTGTGTTAATAAGCGGAAAGTGTTTATTGGGATGACAGAGTCATGTTTACTACTTACCAAAGAGGCTGATTACATGTTATTGATTTGCTGCCTTAATGACAACTCGTTAGTTACTGGTTTAAGCGCGGCTTCAGCATCCTCTGCTCTCTTCATATAGCCGCCTTCTCAGTCTCCCAGCTGTCTTTATCAGCATTGAAGCTTTGCTTAGCTGCTCAGTGTTTTCCCAAAGCAGTCTTCAGTTCAGACTTGCCTTAGATGTCGTCATTGCTTAGTTTTAACATTGGCCCTCAGATCGTTGAGCTGCGAATCCTTCTCAGTCAGTTCAGCCTGGGACATGAACAAACAGGGAAGGTATTTGATCATGATTATTTTTGAAGCTCCAAGCACAATACAAGTATTTCCTTGGCACTTGGGGGGCTAATGCCTATTGCTCTTTTTTAGACAAAATTATCTACTGACCGCGGCAAAATGATATGATCCGGTTTATAAAACTACATGTTGGAATATTGGTTTCAGGCATGGTGATAAGTCCCAGTTTATCATATTGATTAAGCCGCCCTAGGGGGCTATCAGGTGAAGTTGATTACATTATTATGCTAATTGAAGTCCCGGCTTAACGTAATAGTTAGCTGGCCCTTGGGGGCTACTAGTGATGATATTCTATTTTATTCAGACTATTTGAAAGTCTACAGAGTATTCAATCCTATCATACTCTATAGAACTTGGGGCTGATAGCATATACTTATGAGGAAGAGTTGATTGAATACCTCATAACGTTCCTTCATCAGATTACAAAGCCGGCTTCAAAATCACGGCTGGTATATAACGGTTTCAAATAACCGGAATGGATTTCTTGAGCACCAAATGGGCGTAGCTTTCTAAGTCTACCTTCCACGCCTTTACTCAGCAGCAGTAATTTCTTCCTTGGCGCTGTGCTTGGATAAGACAGTGGGTTACCCACCGGCCTGTATAAACCAAAACCCGGGTGTCGACGACATCATCAGCCTTTTCTTCAGTAGGCTTGATGGGATCGGCGGACAGGGATGACGGTTCAACGTCCATACGATCGATGGTAACGTCGTGCTCTTTGGTGGCGGGTCATCAATGGTGGCCTCAGCGGTTGGATAAGAGGTCTCTGGCAACTGTTTTTCTCCGGCTCAGAAGGGTTGGAGTCTTCAGCCGGCTTGTTCAATTTCGCCTTCTTGCTGGGTTTTAGCTATCACGGAAAATAAATACAAAGATGTCAGCATATTGATAGCATAAGGTTTCGACTGATAGAATGCAACCCTTACCAAGGCACGGTCTTGAAGGCCGGGATTTGAGTTCCTCTGCTGAGTCGCCGGGAGGAGTGAGATGTTCCCTGGTAGTTTGAATCAGATGAATTAAGAGGTGGTCGAAAAAGACCAGCCTTGGGATAGCTAAGTTGGAAATTGGTGATACCTCTGGACACGTTTGCGGGGCTGGTGTGTTCGGTAAGCGGAAGAAAGGATTCGCCTCCGCTTTCCGAGTTGTGCGGCAGCTTCATGTTGCGCTTCTTCAAAATAAAGTTGGGATCCAAATGAGCTAAAGATAGAAAACTTTACTTTCCGGCTTGCTTGTCGAGATTTCTGTTCTAGCAGAGGTTCTAAGTCGGAGGAAAGAGAAATACTCTATCATCACCGCACGGCTGGCTTCCGCATCATTCTGATAATAATCGTTGTTAATAGATGTGCAAAAAATGAGCCAAGAGAATCAAGTTCTACCTCACGACTCATCATCATTATCATCGTATCCAAGTTAAGTAACTGGGAGGGGTTGTTTTTTCTTTGGCAGGCTTGTTAGCCTTGGTTTTTGTCCGGGTTCTTCTTGGCCGGTTTATCTTGCGGTTTTCTTCTTCCAAAATGGAGAATCGCCTGTGGAGTCAATGTCATAGTGGATGTGTTAATAAAACATGATTTAACTGAAGCATGTGAATAAGGGTGAAACAATAATATGTTAATGCATGCAGTTCTAAACGCAACAAACAAAACACCCACAACACAAGACCAACTCACCCAATAACGCCTTGGTTGCTTCAGTGATCTCGGCATCAGATAGTTGAATTCATAGTGGCGTTGGGGATCCTCAAGTTGCCGGTGTGTACTCGCACATTAAACCGGGGGCGGCGGCTTAACGGTAGGATCCTCCAAGAGACCCCATCGAACAAGGTCAATGCCGGTCAAGCCGTTAGCCATGAAGGCTCTGAGCTTTGAAAAAGTGGATGCGTATTTGGCCCATTCCTTCGTACTGAGACGCGGTGGGAGTGGATGTGTGTTGCTAAGCCGGTGGTCACGATAACCCGGCAGAGGATTCTCGCCTGCTGGAGAGGTGTCTTGGCAGTAGAACCAAGTCTGGTTCCAGTCTTTGGGATAACTGGGCGGCTTGGCGGAGGGGGAAACTAGCTTCTTTCCTCTTCTTAATGGAAACTCCGCCGACTTCCAAGCTGGGCCCGTCAGTAAACTCTGTCTGACGATTCAAATAATAAAATTCTCTAAACAGTTCAACTGTGGGCTCCTCTTGAAGATAAGCTTCACAAAATACTATGAAAGTTACAAATATTGGACACGGAATGGGCCAATGTCTTGAGGATGAAGTTGGAAAAAAATGAAGTACGTCTCGGAAGAACTTTGAGCCGGGCGGGCTAAACCCCCGAAATCATGTGGTCAGTAAAGACAATTACTTCTGTCCCGTCCTTGGGTCAGGAGGATTTTCAAGACCTGGGGACCCGCCAATGGATGTCCTCTTTCTTGGCTAAGGTGCCAGTTGCAACAAAGTTGTTCAGGTCTTGCTCAGTGACCTGGGATGGGCCCCCAGTTGCAAGCAGTGAATGTCTTAGTCATTTTGGATGATCTGAAAAGAAGATTATGACGGTTTAAGATTACGTGGTTAAACGGCTATTGTTCAAGGGTAAACAATGATGAGAACAAGCACGCAAATGTTTCAAACCGGAGGATGGCAATGGAGTTATAAGGTAAACTATTGGCGGCTTAAGAGGAGACTAATGGTTCCTGGCGGATTACGGTTTATGAATTAAGCCGCCTGCCAGTTATCGGTTTTCAGATCTGTAAGTGGAAAAATTGCTAAGTGTTGGACAAACAGTTTCACACATTAATGCTATAATTTTGGATCTACAGCAGTTCAGATAATGAAGAAAATTTCTAAAATAAAGTGGGCGGCAGCAGAACAGTTCACATGCTCAGATGAGATCTTCTATGGAGGGAGGCGTTTTAGATATTAAAAACAGTGCCAACTGCTACCGACAGCACAAGATTGGTACTACACTCGTATAAAAAACTACATGATCTAGGGAAGAACAGAGATGAGCTCCGACAGCTCGCAGAAACCCTAATGGGATCTACGGTGAGAGAAAAGGACAAACTTACCTTAAGCCGCTAACAGGCGAGCGTGCGGACAGACTCTGGTCGGTTCAGGTCGATGCAGCGCCGCGGTTGAGGAAGTGATGGAAGTCGACGGGTGGCGGCGAGCTCTGGGCGTCGTGAGGAAGAGGATGAAGACGAGGAGGCAAGGGGCGACAGTGAAAAGGACCCTGGCCCTATTATTAAGGCAGAAAGGATAAGTGGCATGCGCGGGAATCGAGGAAACTAAAAAATGGATATGTGACACAGCAGAGCGCCTCGATTTCGAGAGATTTCATAAAATGACGGCATATACGATTTGGGCCTCGTGTGATATTAATGTTAGATGACATCCATGGCTGTTACCACAATTTTAGAGATGACGTCACGGCAGGTTATAAGATCCCCGTGAGATAGAGTGAGGAAGGATTTCTTCTAAGTGTTGAAGATTGATATGAACAATTCACATCAACCTGAGGCCTAATGTTGGGGATATAGCTATTGGGAAGACCCGCCCGGGAGGGGCCGGTTCATGCCACTGGCGGTTCATAATGAAGAGGCCCAAGAAAGTTGAAGATGGCGGTTCACGAAGCAAGCTTAATGAAGGCCCAAACCGGAGGAGACTTGAGGCCCATTGGTGTAAACCGCATATGTTTAACTTTGTATGTTAAGAAAGTGGTAGTTCTTCACCGGCCCGGAACATGATGTGTATGCCGGCCGGACTCTGTAAGCGCCGGGCATCAACCTGTGTATATAAAGTGGTGGACCCGGCGGCGGTGTTAAGGCAATAAAACAACAAGTCGAGAACTAGGTCAAGGTTTCCTCCCATGGTAATTGAAACCCAACAATACACCTAAAGCAGGATAGGCCTTTACCTCATTGGAGGGGCGAACCTAGGTAAACTCTTGTGTCCCTTGTCCATTTTAACCCTCATAAACCTCGTAGCGATGGCTCACACCTAGTCCTTCCACTAGGACATCTGCCGTGACAATTCCACGACAGAAGTGGGAAGAGGATCACCCTCGATGACCAGACCGACAGTACACTGCAGAGTATTCATCAGGAGTGCGTTACGAGGTTTATCACCTCGGCACTCGATACTAAGCTAAGCGTAAATAAGGGGGCAAGGAGGTCGTCTCAGGTCACATCATTGTCGAGGCGGGTGATGAAGCCAGGTAAAGTGATGGTTGATGTTCACCCTTATACAGCATCTTAACATAGGCGGTGCTTGGAGCTATGACGATGGATGATGAAACAGGTCTTAAAAACGAAGTAGGTTAAAGTATGGGGGGACTAGGATCCATGCAAAGGACTGGGTACATAGAAGTAGTATAAGGGAGGCGAAGAGTTGGTAAAACTGTGAGCGTTTATAACACAAGTAATGCACCGTTGCAAGACGTCTATAACAATAAGCAGGTACAAAAGCAGGCTACCATCAGAATAGGAGCAAACATTACAGTGCAAAATCTAATGCACAGAGAAATGAATGGGTGATATCGGATGCTCAAGGGGGGGGGGGCTTGCCTGGTTGCTCTGAAAGTGAGGGTCGAACGGGCTGCTCGTACTGGAGGGTATACTCAGCTGCAACAGCGCGGTTCGGCGCTACGAGAGAGAAAGGAGGGGGAGAAGACAATAAATTACGCAAAAATGCAAACAAATGCTGACATGTCTAAATGATGTGCAGAGGTGTTCTACTCACCTACTGCAATACTGTCTATTAATTTAGGAATTTATTCGGATTTATTTTATTAAGTTGAGCACTATTCATTTTTGAAATCTGGCAAAAAGTTCCATGTTCATCTAGTAGGGGCATCTACAGGAATAACGGAGGGCGTTCAGATTTGTATCTTCGTGCTGAGCAACTTTCATGTACAAAGTTTTTTGATCTGAGCCTACGGTTTATTTTATATGATTTTCTAAGTTTTAAATCATTTTCTGAATTTATTTATTTATTTTAAATCAACATTATCCGAAACAGTAGCAGGTGTGACGTCATCATGACATCGCGGTCAACCTGACAGGTGGGGTCCACCTGTTATTGACTGTTTATTAATTAGGTTTAATATACTAATTACATATTAATTAGACTAACTAATTAATAGTTATTTAGACAGAATTATTAAGTTAATTAACAATTAGTTAATATTTATATTATTTTTTTAAAATACATTTTCGTTCTGGCTGGCCCACCTGTCATAGGCACAGGGGTGGGGCCTAGCAGTCAGTGGCCCATGTGGCCGTTGCGGTGCGGGCGGTGCGGTTACGGGCGTATGCGGCGCCAGGCGCCCGACGGGGCGGACCCGGGCACACGGCGACGGCTACGGGGGCCAGAGTTGGCCGGGGGGGCGGGGTGGCTCTGGCGCGACTGGAGCGGTGCGTGCGCCGCTGGGCGTGCAGGGATGGAGGTCCGCAAGCGCGACACGGCGGTGCGGGCCTGTCCCGGCCTTCGAGCGCAGCCATGCAGGGGTCGCGGCAGTCCTACCTTTGCGGGGAGCATGGGAGGGTGATAGCGCAGCGGCTGCGGAGCTGGTCCTTGGGCAAGGCGCGAGTTATGTCGACGCACGCGAGCCAGGCGGCGGCCACGACGGGCGATGGCGGGCGAGCGCGCGGGCTCTTGGGGGGCTCGGGCGGCGGCGAGCCGCAGCTGCAAAGGGAGGCCGCGCGTTGGCTAGGCGGCGGTCTTGCGGACAGAGAGGGAGGAGAGGGGCGATGGGCTCACAGGGGGCCGGTCGGGGAGGGCAAAGCGGTGCTGGGTGGGGTGGTCCGTCGAGGCAATCGACACGGGGAGACGCTGGCGGCGACGCGAACGGCATTGGCCGTCCGGGCGTGGTTGAGAAGTGTCGAGGAGCGGGGAGTCGCGGCAGCCATGGCGATGGCTGGCGTCGGGGGAAGCAGAGGCCCAGGAGCCGGTCGGTGAGGAGGGTTGAGGAGGCGGCGCCGCGACGGCGGGGCGGCGTCAAGGACGCGCGTCTAGATCGGGGGAGGAAGGGGGTCGGGAAATGGGGGAGTTGGTTGGGTTCCTGGGGGTGGGGGGGGGCCATGTAGGCCAGCGGCGGGGTGGGCCGGCTGGGCTAGCTGGCCGGCGGGCTAGACCGTGGGGGGGGGGGGTTTCTGTTTCCTTTTTTCTTTTCTATTTCTTTCCTTTTCTTTTTTCTTTCTTTCTATTTTTGCAAAATTGCTGGGCACTTAATGGTTTTTATAAAATTGTGAGCTAGCCCTTAAATACAGTGCATTATATCCTATCACCAAAAACTAGTTTGAGTAAAACATAATTTCATATTTAATTTAGATTAATAAAAGGTTATTAAATGTTGCGTTAGCCACTGTTTAGGTTGTTAGGGGCACTTAACTAAATCCATTGATGCTGGTTACAATTTTTAGAATGGTCTCTAGAATATTTGTTACTTAATGAACAATTTAGTTCCTGGTTTGAACAACTTTTATTTTCCACTTTGAATTTAGTTTGAAGTTTGAATTAGGAGTTGAAATGCAATATGATGCAAATGATGATTAGGCACTGTTAACCTTGCTGACATGGCATTATAAAGGTGATCACTGTTGTTAATACCGGGGGTGTTACAAATTTCATGTGCGGTCAAAAGTTGATGGATTTAGGTGGGCTATGGTCGCTGTGCATGGCGCGCCACAGCCGGAGTTCAAGCCTGACATCCTGTGGCTGATCTGGTGAGGTTTCGGGGATGAGAGATTGCCATATTGGTTGTGTGGCGACTTAAACATTATTAGCCGGAGAGAGGAAAAAAATTATAATTTTGATGGGAGGTGGTCGTTTATGTTTAGCGCTATCGTCAAGAGTCTGGACCTGAGAGAGATTGATCTCAGAGGCAGGCAATACACTTGGTGAACTTAGAGAATCACTATGAGAAATTAGATCGGATTCTAACCAGTGTTGAATGAGAACAGAAGTTTTCTTAGTAACGTGGCGAGCGTTACAAAGGGACTTTCCGATCACACTCCTCTCCTTGTTGATTCGGGTGATGCGACCCACATCGGCAACAGAATATTTTCTCATTCGAATTGTCGTGGTTCGAAAGGGAGGGATTCATCGATTTGATAGCCGGGAATGGGCTAAGAGAATAGAGCAGAATCGCCAATGAAAGATGGCATATAAAATTAGACACTTGCGGCAGTTCTTGCGGGGCTGGGCAAAAAAATGACAGTGGCATTTACAAACTGGAAAAAGACAGGCTTCTTAATCTCAATAACGATCTAGATTTAAAGGCCGAGGTCAGTATTCTCGACACGATTAACGATGTTGCCAAGTGGAGGCCAAGAGATGCTAGCAAAGCTTCTCAGAGAGAGAGAGATAAAATGGGCACTCAGTTGCTAAAGTTCGACAGGTGGTTCAAGGAGATATATACCAAGTTTTTTCATATGATTGCGAATGGAAAACACAGAAAAAAGAAAATTATCCAACTAGAATAGGATGAGGGTACAATTGTAGGGCATGAGAACTAAAATTGTATCTCTCAAATTTCTATAAAAAAACTCTTTGGGGCACCGTGGAGAATTTTGTTTCACTCCACGAGAATATGGCTGGGGATTTATCTCAACTGGGGGCCGACGAGAATGAGGTTCTTTCTACCCCTTTCTCAGAAAAGGAGGTGTTCGAGGCAATAGCACAAATGAAGAATAATAAGGTACCTGGCCCGGATGGTTTTCCGCAGAATTTTATAAGAGGTGTTGGATATCATTAAAGGGGACCTTTTGCCCATGTTCCATGATCTGTTTAATGGCCAGCTACAAGTGTTTAAACTCAACTTTGGGACTATTACATTGTTGCCAAGAAGGAGGAGGCGGTTCACATCGAGCAGTTTGACCGATATGTCTGCTTAAATGCGAGCTTTAAGATTTTTAGCAAAGTTGGTACTAATCGCCTCACACAGATTGCGCATACTGTGGTGCAGCCGATCAGATGGCTTTCATGCTGGGGACGACATATTCGGGAGGGTGGGGTCGTTCTACATGAAACCTTACATGAAATTCACTCGAAGAAACTGGATGGAGTTGTCTTCAAAGTGGACTTCGAGAAGGCATACAATAAAGTTAAATGGTCATTTTTTGCAACAGGCTTTGCGTAGAAGGTTTTGATGCAGCCTGGAGGAGTAGGTTCGAATCCTTTGTACAACAGGCAGCGTAGGGATCAAGGGCAATGATGACATAGGTCATTATTTCTAGACGCAAAAGGGACTGAGACAAGGATCCGATGTCTCCCATCTGTTTAATGTTATTGCTGATATGTTGGCGGTTCTCATTGGTCGAGCTAAAGAGGACGGACAGTAGGTGGGCTCACTCCTCATCTCGTAGAGGGTGGGGTGTCCATACTACAGTACGCAAATGATACAATTATATTCATGGAACATGATATGACAAAAGCTAGAAATATGAAACTGTTTTATGTCTTTTCGAACAATTGTCTGGTTTGAAAATTAATTTCAACAAGCCTGAACTGTTCTATTTTGTGCGCGCCAAGGAAGAACAGAAAAATTATAGACAGTTCTTCTGGTGTGAGTTGGGATCTCTACCGTTTAGCTATCCGGGAATTCCAATTCATCACCGTAAATTAACCAACAAGGAATGGAAATGCATCGAAGACGATTTGAAAAGAGGCTTAGTTGCTGGAAGGGCAAGCTTATGTCTTATGGGGTCGGCTAATTCTAATAAATTATGTGCTTACAAGTATGCCGATGTTCCTATTGTCCTTCTTTGAAGTACCTGGGGGGGGTACGAAAAGGTTGGACTTCTATCGATCGCGATTTTTCTGTCAAAGCGATGACGATAAATCAAAGTACAGACTAGCCAGGTGGGATATAATTTGTAGGCCGAAGGACCAAGGGGGTTTAGGTATTGAAAACCTTGAAGTAAAGAACAGGTGCCTGCTCTGTAAATGGCTATATAGGCTATCTGTAGGGGGGGGGGGTGTGGATATAGTTATTGCGTAACAAGTATTTCAATCCAAAACCCTCGCACAAGTCACGGCGCAGCTGAATGATTCTCCTTTTTGGAAGGGGCCGATGAGGACAAAGGTTGCCTTCTTAATAGGAGCAAATTCATAGTAGGGAACGGTAATACTACTAGATTGTGGAAAGATACATGGCTAGGGGAGACGTCGTTGGCCATACAATATCCAACCCTTTACAATATTGTACAACGTAAAAACGCTTTCGTAAGTACAATACAGGATCGGTTCCCTTAATATTCAGTTCAGGAGATCCCGGGTGGGCGAACAATGGATAGATGGCTACATCTTGTGCGTAGGTTGATAGAGCTTAGCCTTTCTGATCAGCCAGATACACTGCACTGGAAACTCTCGGTGTCAGGTGTATCTCAGTTAAATCTATGTATGTAGATTTGAACAACACTGGTCCAATCCCAAAGTCACTTCATATTTGGAAAATTAAGGTGCCTTTAAAATAAAGGTATTTATGTGGTTTATACACAAGGAGTGATCTTGACTATGGATAACTTGGCAAAGCGTAGTTGGGAGGTAATAAACGGTGTTGTTTCTGCGATGAGGAAGAATCAATCCAATATCTTTTTCCTCAAATGCCCACTAGCCAAGTTATTGGGGCGTACAATACATGTGTCATTTATGTCGGTCCTCCTAATAGCATTGCCAATTTTTTGGGACATGGCTAAAACGGGGTAGAGCCTAAGAGAGCGGCGCATATTCGAGTCGGAGTGTGTGCATTACTTTGGGCTATTTGAAACTGTCGAATGACGTTACTTTAAAACAGACAAACATCACAAAATTCCAGGTCATCTTCGGGTGACTGACTGGATCCGTACATGGTCGTTACTCAGCCATGCAGAAGTCACGGAGCTATGGCCTATGGGTGCAACCGTTGGGAGACGGTCCACGGATACTTACAACTGGTTTGGATGACGGTCCAACAATAGGATAGGTGTCTAATAATCTTGTCCTATTTTTGCCGGTTGTGGCATATTATTCTTTTTTATTTGGTTTTGCTTGCGAACTTGTATCGAACCGTACTTTGTGGCTACTTTGCTTAATAATATGGCTGTGTGCATCAATTGATGCAGAGGCCGGGGGTAATCCTCCCTTTCAAAAGAAAAAGATGTTATGTGACATGGAATGAAGATAGATTTTTTAACTCAGCAATTTATATACCATCAGAATGATAACTTCATGTTCCCGTTACATTGTAGCAGAACTTCATGTTTTCTGCTTACGGTGCATTGTCAAGTTCATGTCCCGATGTTGGTGCAATGCCATCTACTTGTAGTACTTCTTAATATACGAATCTGGTTGTGCTTGCAAACTTGTGAAGTTTTGAGAAATCTCGATCATTTAACCAACTATGAATGTGGACATTCCACAAAAAAAGACATGTGGGCAGAATCTTGTTGAGAGTTACCTACCTGGCTGCATTCATGACCAAGAATACATGACAGTTGTTTGGCAAGCTCCTGAATAATTTAGGAGAACCTCCTGTGCAAATTCAGTTGTCCAAGGACTTCATGACATTTCCCCGAATTTATAGTTTCTTACACTTGCTTGTACAGAAGCAGATGGGTCATTTATTGAACTTCCATTATATATGCTTCACAAAGAAGCAGAAATAACATGTTCTAACTATCTTACAGGAGAACATTGGCGTGAATTACAGCAATTGGCAGAGTAAGTTATGTCATCTGTTGATTTCACAAGCTGATCACTACTGCATCACGTACTTAAATGTGGTTCTAGTTTGTAACTTGGTGATGCTTTGCTTTTGCTAAGAACCTTTTGTGGCTGCTGGTGATTAGGCATGTATGCTGGATTTGTGTCTGCGGGTGATTAACTAGGGATTTTCTGCATCTTCTCCCCATGCTTGCTTGATCAGGATTTTGCACCACTGATTTTCCTCTCTTCATTCAGTTTACTTTTTTTTTTCTCTCTTTTATAGCCGACTTTGGTCCTATTCTTTTTAGAAGATGTTGGACACACCAGGCCTTGCTTGGAGGAGCCCCCCATGATACTGCACTTCAACCCCAGGATTATCGGGGATTTCAGCGGCCACCCCGTCTCGAGCTCAAAACCAACCGCAGCGGTGTGATGGGTGGGCGCCGTGGCCTGACGAAGACAAAGGTGAGCTTTTTTGCACAGTTTTAATATTCAACTTGGAACTGTTTGTTCCAAAACCCCACACAACTTGCGCCTTGACTTTGCTTGCTATTGGTGCATTTAACATGTTGGCTTTCGTCTTTCAGTTGATGGGGAACTCAGGTGTGAGAAATGGACTCCGGAGGATATCGTGGAATCATGAAGGACAAGTGTTTGCTCAACAGTTGATCGGCTGGCCGGACAAGATGTCATTAGTGACCTTCATGCTGCGACTCAGTTCCTCAACCTGGCTTCTTCTTTTTTCGAAAAGGGGCGGTTTTTACTTAAGATTTAAGCATTAACACCGGTCTCTGCATAGCTAAGGTACCACACCCTCAAAGTCCTCTCATCCAAATGAAAAAAATAAAATAAAATAAAAAGGCGAAATACAAGGAAAACATTTAGTGTCCGTATAATGCCTAAAGTGGAGGGAGGCCAATCCTAAGATTATGCTCCACCCTCTTGGGTAAAAGTATCCCTCGCCGTAGCCTTCAATCGTGTACACACCTCCGTAACAGGTCTCGATTCTCTACGCGTTGTAGAGAGGAACATAAACAAAAGTCCGGTACATCTGTAGATAACTAGTTCTTCAACCTGGCTAACCATGGTTCATGGTATCTGGCGTTTGCTTTGTAGTGAAGCTTCGATTGCAACACACGGCAATTTTCCTAGTATATAATATTAAGAGTGGTTCGTTTTCACCCGTCCGTCTTTTTTCATACGCCTTTTTTTTCCTTTTTCGTAGTAAGTAGGTCGACGGTGGACCGCTGGCTTGCACGCGGAGTAAATATTTTTTTCCAGGAAACCAATATATTTATTTTAGAAACAATTTCATTTCGTAACACAACCAATGTCTCATATGCTTTCTTCATAGACAATCTATAAGTTCCGTGCACTATGTTATGGAGTTTATAACATATGTGCCACCAGGGCCAACCAGCCGAGCAACTGCAACAGGCACAAGCAGGGATCTGTTGCTCACACCTCTTTTACATTTTTACTTCACGTAGAGGGGTGGTCCTTGGTGCCTGTTAGGCGAAAGGAAAAATAGCACAAAATGGGATGACCAAATGACGAAAATGGTATGACCTAGCTATAAAATCCCATTATAAATGGTGCAGCCAGCTATGCTAAGATCGATAGCTGTGTCACATTCCGTCAAACCATTTCCTTTATTCTTAGTCAGTATGAGTTAATTGCACAGAAGTAACCATAATTGGGGCATTACATGCAGATTGGTATTATTTTTTGTAATTTTTACATGTCAACCAATTTGAGGCTAGCCGTTACAAAGTCTAAATCCGTCTAAAACACGTATTGACAGTGTATCTGACCGACAGGGCCAGCCTGTCGGGTGCCTATGTGGGGGGTTTCTGGCTTTATATGTAATTACAATAATGCCCATTATTTCGCGGGAAAAAGGTCTTGTGAGAGAATTTTTTTCGTTCACAAGTTTTTCACGGACTTGTTTGAAAGTTTCCCGTCGAATTGGAGAATAAATAAAATAAATGAAAAACTCACCCAGCCAGCAGTAGTCGAACCCGTGACCTGCAGCGCTAGCCACCACGGCAAGGCGACACCAGCGACTGGAAGGAGGCACAGCTCTTTTATAAGCGCTGCAACACGTTGGGCCGGCAGTTGGGCTTAGCGAGGCTGCGCATGACCCAAAATTTATGTGTCTTCACACAGGCCCAATACACAGTTTTTTTAGTTACTCTGTGTATTAATGGTGTTTTCTTCAATGCGCATTTACTTGAAAAGTTGACAACATGTATTAAAATAATTGTGTAATCATAATAAATTTTAGAAATCCATTAAAAAGTTCAAATTTTATTAAGAAATCAGCGTGTTTATTAAAATGCAAGAATGATTTTACACGCTAAGGTTCTTAAAACATGCTGAAACATTTTTGAAATATACGTTGTCGAAAAAATTCATCATGTACTAAGAAAATGTTCACCATAAATTACAATTTCACTGCCGCCCATCATGTAAAATATTTCATCATATCTTAATAAAATTGTTCAACGTATAATTAAAAATGTTCAGCGTATATTACCAAAAGTACATTATATATTAAAAAATGTTCACCGTTTGTAAAGAAAGTATATGCATTAAAACATGTTCTCTATAGGCGAAAAAAAGTGCTCAGCGTACATTGAAAAATGTTCATGCGCATTTGAAAACATGTTCACTATTACTGAAGCCTATCTTTAAACATGTTCTAAGTATATTAAAATCTAGGAAAACTAACACCCAGTGGAAAAAAAAAAGAAAAAATAAGAAAAAGAAGGAGAAAACCTAAAAATAGCCACAACCAGAAACAAAAAAAACTAAAGCATACTAAGAAAATAATGAAAAAAACCTGGGCGCCCCTAAAAAAACTGGCAACGAATGAGCAGCTCCTATAGGGCGCCTTAAGTGCCCGCAACGCCTTAAGCGCCGGCAACTAGAGCTGGCCCCCATAAACGCCGCCGCCCAGCAGAGTTCGTTTGCTCGCTCGCCCGTCGCTTCGCTGGCTCGATCACTCACTAAGAGCCAAGTTTTTTTTTCATTTGTTGTGCAGTTCATCCGGTAGGAAAAAACCTCCCGTTTTTTTTTCATACTTCAAATAAAATTGTGAAATCAAAAAGGGGTTAAATATTTAAAAATAGTTCATTCATTTTTTTTAAAATCAGAAATTTGAGAAAAGTTCATCAAATTTAAAAAAACATTATCTATTGTGAGAACATTCATTGTTTTCTTCTAAAAGTTCATTGATTTTGAAAAAAAAGTTCATCGATTTTAAAATAAGTTCAATATTGTGAAAAAGTTCTTGATTTGATAAAAAGTTCATTATTTTGAAAACATTCCTAATTTGAAAAAGTTCATCAATTTGGAAACAACGTTGTTGATTTTGAAAAACAACTGAACAGATTTTGGAAAACAGCTGGCGAATCTTAATAACGGAAAAAATGAAAAGAAAGAGAGAAGAAACGAAAAAAACGAAAAGTGTGTAACTGAACGCAAGAGGTGTGGTTATCCGGTGGTTACTGCACTTGTTTGCGAAAAACAAATAATCAAGCGCATAAGGTGCAGTCAGGAAATGCCAACAAATGAGCCCCAGTACGCGCGCTAGTAAAAGACGATAAGGAAAAAAAAATTGCAGGTCTCGCTCGCCCAGCCGCGCCCAGCGTGTGATGCTAATATAAATATGGTTTCGCCTGGCCCTGAACAACAGCGACGATGTGGCGTTTTGGCTAGCGCGCGCACCGCTCGGCGACTGGTCGAGGGTTCAAATCCTCCGGGCGCGTGATTTTTCTTTTCTGTTATTTATTTGTTCAATTCGCCAGAAACTTTCAAACTAGTCCGTGAAAAACTTGCGAATGAAAAAAAAATCCCACTCAGTAGCCTTTTTTCGGCAAAATAATGTTCATTTATGTGATTACAGATAAAGCAAGGGGGTTTTTCTGCAAAAAACCTGCCACATAGGCACCACGACGGCAGCCCCATCGGTCAGATACACCGTCAATACTGTTTATCACGAATTAGACCTTTTTGTAACGGCTAACCCCAAACTTGGTACTGCAATGTAAATTTATGAAAAGTCGTACCAATCTGCACGTAATGTCTCAATTGTGGTACTTCTGTGCAATTAACTCTCAAGTATGTGACATTGGAGTGAAACAAAGAACCTCACTTTGCACTGGGAGGTGAAGTCTGTTTTAAATCCTGAGGTTGTAGAGTGTGAGCGCAAATGAACCCTCAAGTCTAAATCTCTGAAGTTGGTACTGTAGGGTAACGCAGCAGAAAACGAAAATTTTCCGACCTACGCACCACGCCAGGACCACTATGGAGACTGCATACAAGGTTTGATCATTTTCGTTACCGACTCGTAGCGCAGCGAAAGTAGAGTCGATGACGATCGGTGGTGCAGATCCCCGCAGCTAGGATTTACAAACCTCCCAACCGCGAGGATGTAACCCTCTCTTCCCTTCGGACAGCCCTCCGGGAGGCGGTCGAACAGTCCCCTGGACGGTGTCGCGACAGCCCTTCGGGAGGACCTTCGAAACTCGAACGGTCACTCGGACAGCCCTTCGGGAGACTCACAAACTCGGACCGTCACTTGGACAGCCCTTCGGGAGGCACTCACAACAGCCCCTCGGGCACTAAGATCGAAACTAACGACCTCTCTACAGAGTTGCACACATACGGTGTCAACTATCCGGCAGGGCTTCGCCGTCCAGAACTAGTTCCCACCGGAACCCAGACAGCCTTTCGGCTCTACGAACTCTTTTCGTGGGAGGGAGAGAGAACCAGATCATTGCATGGCACTTGTATGTGAGAAGGAGTGAGTCTTAGGCAGCCCCCTCCACCCCTATTTATAGGCCAAGCCCAAGGGTGGCTTCTCCAAGAAGCCAAGGGGAAAAATACCAAAGGACCCTCAAGGTGGCTTCTCCAAGAAGAGCCACCCAAAAAGCACTTTCACTATTCACGACGACATTTTTCAGCGTCCTTTCAAACTGAAAATTTTTGTGGGCTTAGAACATTTCCAGTACCCACTAAAATAATTTTCAACGCGTTCTGGAACAATTCCAGTTTAGTGATTTCATCTGCGAAAAGCATCTGAAGCGGTTCCGCAGCCCCGGAACATTTCCGTTTTTCTTCCAGAAATTCCCAGAAGTTTCCAGAATGATTCTGGCATCCTCCAAGAATTACAGGCATGTCCGAAACCATTTTGACTTAATGGTATCCCCTGAAACAACTTTTCAGTTTCACACGGAACTCATCCGGTGACCTCTCTCTGCGGAACTTTTCGCTGTCCGAAACTTTTCGGTGTCCGAAACTTTCTTGATTTTCTCTCAGACTCCCTGTCTAGTATTCAGCAGATAGATGACCCTTAAGCGTGTGACCCTATAGGTTCGGTGAAGTATAGACATGACCTGAACCCCTTCCGATCAATGATCAACATCGGACCGTGGACACCCATATTGACCCCTATACCCACACGAATGAATATTCGAGTGAACCTCCAGTTTGCCGTGTGCTATTCCTGTTGCTTCAGATATGTTACAAATACCCGAGGTTAGACATGTTGGCATCCCCGTGGATCAACAACTTGTCCACTAGCCAGTTACCCCCGTTATCGTATTTTCTCTTTTCTCGTTACCGTGTTCCGGCATCCCCGTGATCAAATCACAAAGTGTCTGGCCAGACGATGATGGATACCGTACACCGAGAGGGCCCAGAGATATCTTTCCATCGTCAGAGGAGCAAATCCCAATCTTGAGCTATCAAGTTACTCGACTACTTTCCCATGAACCCGTAAGCCGCCGTAATAGCCATCCATTTACGGATGACGTTTAACAAACCCCAAAGTTCATGAATCAAGCATGAAGAAACCGATACTCCATGGTCTGAGGAATCATGCAAACATTAACCATCTCTGTGTTATTAACCATTAACTCATGACGAATGTATCTCATAGCATAACATCAATTCGGGTCGATTCAACACAAATGTCCTTCCTGACATTGTGCCCTCAAGTTGCTGGCATGACATGCCCATGATTGGAAAAACATAATCATCATGCAACACTGAGCTAGTCTTAGAGGCACGACTAGGAATACATTTTACCGTTTATTATACCACACGTGCACATGGGTTTTCCCCAGAGCCTTTATGGATTACGGGTCGGGAACCATAGCAGTTATAGCATGGAATATAAACTTAATTATGAACAGGGAGATAATTAATAACATTTATTATTTCCTCTAGGGCATATCTCCTACAGACTCCCACTTGCCCTAGAGTCAATATCTAGTTGATGCTAATGCACTTTACACCTGTGGCACACCGTGTGTAAATATACTTCGCTTGTGGTATAGCCTGAGTCCAACGGATCTGACGACTTCAGCTCCGTGTGTATCTTGCATATCCTCGCGTTTTCACGCCTTCACAAAATTCATATTTTTGTTGGACTTGGCTTGGTATGTATGAATCACAGGTCGAACCTGGATTCCTCAGACTAGGTTATGGAGCAACTACTTGCAGTAGTGTCCCATGATTCAACATCTTCTTTGTCGCTTTTAAAAGCGGCAACATCTTCGCCTCTGTTATAGAATTCGCCACAGTAACTTGTTTGGAAACAATTTCCAACTACCGTGCCACCATATTGTGTTTTACACAAACCCTCAAATTAAATCAAAAATCGCTTGGAGCATGATGAAGACTGTATCGATGTAACTTTTACAACGAAATCTTCATGATCTCCGCTTGCGAGAAAACATGTCATCAGTGCTCTATAGTACTCAATGACCCTTTTTCACTGTTGTCCCATGATCAGAACTTTTGATCACCTTGGTATCTATACTCGCAACAACTTTGGAGTATTGGACATATCTGGTTGTTTTTACATCCATGGATACATGATTAATCCAAACACAGAGTGTTGTGAATCTCCATCATGATTTTGCTCATCAGTGTTTTGGGACAACCGAGTCTTGCAAAAACTCTTTCCATGTGACTTCGGCAAGAATCACTCCTTGACGGTTTTTAATGCTAAAAGGTTTTAGCATTTTGTCAATATGTATCTTTGCTCAGCCCCATCAGGTAATCTATCTCCATAGATCATCATGCCTAATATTAAGGCTATTTAGCCCAAGCACTTCATCAAAAAACCCTTTTTAAATGAAGTCCAATTCGTGTCAGAAATTTAATTCCAATTAACAATGTGTCAAGCACACAACGTTTTTAGAAATATTATTATGCTCCCACTTACTTTCTTGAATCACAAGCATCTTCGTTACCCATTGATGAAGTCAAACCCTTTTAAACCATTTCATCAAAACACAAAGATTCCAACTCCATTTTGCTCTCTTCTGTCCATTGCTGAACTCTGAAGTTTGCATACTTACTAGCATCCTCTGGATTGACAAAATACCTTGGACTGTAACACATGCAAGTCCTTGTTTTCATTTCCATCAGGTGGAAATCCTTTTGCCATCCATTGTTTATAATCTCATGATATGAAATATGTATTAATTGCTAGTTCAACCCGAACCGACTTTAAGCATCGCTACGGTGAAGCAACCTCATCGTAGTCAACTCCTTGAACTTGTATTTGCACAAGTCGAGCTTTATGGATAAACATTTTTATCGTATCAGTTATAGTTCCATAAATATTCGTCAGACTCTAAGTCTTCCGAAAGGTGTATCAAGGTTTTAATCTTGAATCACTTATATGGAACTATCATCTCGGATTGTTAAAACATTTTCTTTTTGTTTTTTATTTTGATTTTTAAAAATTCCATTCCTAGTAGTTTTCCATCTAAGTGATTCAAGATTATAACCTGATACACCTTTCGAAGATTGAGTCTGACGACTATTTATGGAACTATAACTTATACGATAAAATGTTTTATCCATAAGCTCGACTTGTTTTGCAATATACAAAGTTCAAGGAGTTGCTACGATGAGGTTGCTCACCGTAGCGATGCTTATCAGTCGGTTCGGTTTAACTAGCATTAATCCATTTTCATATCATGAGATATAAAACAATGATGGCAAGGTTTCCACTGATGGAAATGAACCAATGACTTGGCATTGTTCAGTCCAAGTATTTTGTCATCCAGAGGATGCTGTAAGTATGGCAAACTTCAGAGTTACCAGCAATGGACAGAATAGAGCAAAATGGGTTGGAATCTTTGTGTTTTTGATGAATGGTTCAAAGGTTTTTGACTTCACTGGTAACGAGATTCTTGATTCAAGAAAGTAAGTGGGAGCATATATATTTCTAAAACGTTGTGTCTTGACACATTGTTAATTGAATTAATTTCTTGACACGAATTAGACTTCATTAAAAGGGTTTTTTGATGAAGTGCTTGGGCTAAATAGCCTTAATGAGTTAGGCATGATATCTATGGGGATAGATTACCTGATGGTCTGAGCAAAGTATACATATTGACAAAATGCTAAACCTTTTTAGCCTTAAAAACGTCAAGGCGTGATTCTTGCCGAAAGTCACATGGAATAAGTTTTGCAGACTCGGTGTCCACACACTGATGAGCAAATACATGATGGAGATTCCACACCCTCTTGTTTTGGATTAATCATGTATTCCATGGATGTCAAAACAACGATATGTCCAATACTCCAAAGTTGGTGCGCGTATAGATACAAGGTGATCAAAATTCTGATTCATGGGACGCTCATACAGTGAAAAAGGGTCATTGAGTACTTAGTAGCACTGATGACAGTGTTTTCTCGCAAGCCGGAGATCATGAAGATTTCGTTGTAGAAGGTGTACATCGATCATCTTCATCCTGCCCAAGCGATTTTTGATTTAATTGAGGTTTTTGTGTAACCCACACAATCTGGTGGCACGGTAGTTGGAAATTGTTCCAAACAAGTACTGTGGCGAATTCTCTACAGAGGCGAAGTATGTTGCCGCTTTTTAAAAGTCGACAAGACGATGTTGATCATGGGCCACTACTGGCAGATTTGCTCCATAACTCGTCGAGGACTCCAGGTTCGACCTGGATCACTACATACCAGCCAAGTCCACACAAAATATAAGTTTTGTGAAGGGTGAAACGCGAGGATATGCAAAGATACACACGGAGCTGAGTAGTGATCCGTTGGACTCAGGCTATACACAAGCGAAGTCTATTTACACCGGTGTGCCACAGTGTAGTGTGCATTAGCATCAACTAGATTATTGACTCTATTGCAAGTGGAGTCTGTAGGAGATATGGCCCTAGCGGAGAAATAATAATGTTATTAATTATCTCCCTGTTCATAAGTAAGTTTATATTCCCCTGCTATAACTTCTATGGTTCCCGAGCCCGATAGCCATAAGCTCTGGGAAACCCTGTGCACGTTGTTGTATAATAACGGTAAAATGTATTACCTAGTCGTGCCTCTAACTAGCTCAAGTGTTTCAATGATGATTATTTTTTCCAATCATGGGCATGTCGATGCCAGCAACTTTGAGGGCACCAATGTCAGGAAGGACATTTTTGTGTTGAATCGACCCGAATTGATGTTAGGCTATGAGATCCTTCGTCATCGAGTTTAATGGTTTTAATAACACGAGATGGTTAATGTTTTGCATGATTCCTCAGACCATTATATATCGATTTCTTCATGCTTGATTCATGAACTTTGGGTTGTTACACTTCATCCCGGTAAATTGATGGCTATTACGGCGGCTTACGGGTTCTGGGAAGTATGTCATAACTGATAGCTCAGATTGGATTTGCTCCTTGACGTATGGCAAGAATCTCTTGGCCCTCTCGGTGTTACGTACATCCATCATCGTCTGGCCGACACTTTGTGATTTGATCACGGGGATGCCGGAACCGGTAACGAGAAAATAGAACATCCGATACGGGTACCTGGCATAGTGGACAAGTTGTTGATCCACGGGATGCCCACATGCTAACCTCGGTATTGTAACATATCGTGAAGCAACAGGAATAGCCACGGCAACTGGAGGTTTCACTCCGATATTCATCTCGTGTGGGTATAGGGGTCAAATGGTTGTCCCACAGGCTCCGATGTTATCATTTATCGTCAGTGTGTTCCAGGTCATGTCTATACTTCACCGCCCTATAGGTCCACACGCTTAAGGTCTCATCTAATCTGCTGAATACTATAACAGGGAGTCTGAGAGAAATCACCGAAAAAGTTTCGGACACCGAAAAGTTTCGGACAGCGAAAGTTCCGCATAGAGAGGGTCACCGATGGTTTCCGGTGAAACTGAAAGTTTGTTTCAGGGGATACCATTGTCAAAATGTTTGGCACTGCCTGATATTCTTGGAGATGCCAGAATCACTTCTGGAAACTTCTGGATTTTCTGGAAGAAACGGAAATGTTCCGGGGCTCCGGAACCGCCTTCAGATGCTTTTCGCAGATGAATCACTAAACTGTACTTGTTCCATAACGCGTTGAAATTATTTTAGTGGTACTGGAATGTTCTAAGCCACTAACTATTTTTCAGTTGACGACGCTGAAAATGTCGTCGTGAATAGGGAAAGTGCTTTTGGGTGGCTTCTTGGATAAGCCACCTTGGGTCCTTTGGTATTTTTCCTCCTTGGGCTTTCTTGGAGAGCCACCCTTGGTCTTGGCTATAAATAGGGGTGTAGGGTGCTGCCTAAAGACTCACTCTTCTCACATACAAGTGCCATGCAATGATCCTGGCTTCTCTCTCCCTCCACGAAAGCTTCGTAGAGCCAAGGCTTCGGTTCCGGTGGGACTTCAGTTCTGGACGGCCGAAGCCCTTTTCCGTATAGTTGACACCCCTGGTATGTGTGCACTCTGTAGAGAGGTCTTATTTCGATCTTAGTGCCCGAGGGGCTGTTCGTGAGTGCCTCCCGAAGGGCTGTCCAAGTGACGGTCCGAGTTCTGTGAGTCCTCCCGAAGGGCTGTCCGAGTGACCGTTCGAGTTTCGAAGGTCCTCCCGAAGGGCTGTCCGCGACACCGTCCAGGGGACTGTTCGACCGCCTCCCGGAGGGCTGTCCGAAGGGAAGACGAGGGTATACATCCTCGCGGTTGGGAGGTTGTAAATCCTAGCTGCGGGGATCTGCACCACCGATCGTCATCGACTCTACTTTCGCTGCGCTACGAGTCGGTAACGAAAATGATCAAACCTTGTATGCAGTCTCCATAGTGGTCCTGGGCTGGTGCGTAGGTCGGAAAATTTTCGTTTTCTGCTGCGTTACCCTACAGTACCAACTTCAGAGATTTAGACTTGAGGGTTCATTTGCGTCACACTCTACAACCTCAGGATTTAAAACAGACTTCACTCCCAGTGCAAATGTAGGTTCTTTGTTTCACTCCAATGTCACATACCTTGAGAGTTAATTGCACAGAAGTACCACAATTGAGACATTACGTGCAGATTGGTACGACTTTTCATAAATTTTACATGTCAGTACCAAGTTTGGGGTTAGCCGTTACAAAAAGGTCTAATTCGTGTATAAACATGTATTGACGGTGTATCTGACCGATGGGGCCTGCCTGTCGGGTGCCTATGTGGCAGGTTTTTTGCAGAAAACCCCCTTGCTTTATCTGTAATCACATAAATGAACATTATTTTGCCGAAAAAAGGCTACTGAGTGGGATTTTTTTTTCATTCGCAAGTTTTCCACGGACTAGTTTGAAAGTTTCTGGCGAATTGAACAAATAAATAACAGAAACGAAAAATCACGCGCCCGGAGGATTTGAACCCTCGACCAGTCGCCGAAGCGGTGCGCGCGCTAGCCAAAACGCCACATCGTCGCTGTTGTTCAGGGCCAGGCGAAACCATTATTATATTAGCATACACACGCTGGGCCGGCGGCTGGGCCGAGCGAGACCTGCAATTTTTTTTTCCTTATCGTCTTTTACTAGCGCGCGTACTGGGGCTCATTTGTTGGCATTTCCTGATCTGCACCTTATGCGCTTGATTATTTGTTTTTCGCAAACAAGTGCAGTAACCACCTGGATAACCACACCTCTTGCGTTCAGTTACACACTTTTCGTTTTTTTCGTTTCTTCTCTCTTTCTTTTCATTTTTTCCGTTATTAAGATTCGCCAGCTGTTTTCCAAAATCTGTTCAGTTTTTTTTTCAAAATCACGAACGTTGTTTCCAAATTGATGAACTTTTTTCAAAATTAGGAATTTGTTTCAAAATTAATGAACTTTTTATCAAATCAATGAACTTTTTCACAATCATTGAACTTATTTTTAAAATCGATGAACTTTTTTTCAAAATCAATGAACTTTTAGAAGAAAACAATGAATGTTTCTCACAATAGATAATGTTTTTTTAAATTTGATGAACTTTTCTCAAATTTCTGATTTTAAAAAAAATGAATGAACTATTTTTTAAATATTTAACCCCTTTTTGATTTCACAATTTTATTTCGTAAGTATGAAAAAAAAACGGGAGGTTTTTTCCTACCGGATGAACTGCACAACAAATGAAAAAAAAACTTGGCTCTTAGTGAGTGATCGAGCCAGCGAAGCGAGCGGCCGAGCGAGCAAACGAACTCTGCTGGGCGGCGGCGTTTATGGGGGCCAGCTCTAGTTGCCGGCGCTTAAGGCGTTGCGGGCACTTAAGGCGCCCTATAGGAGCTGCCTCATTCGTTGCCCAGTTTTTTTTAGGGGCGCCCAGGTTTATTTTTCATTTCATTTCTCTTAGTATGCTTTAGTTTTGTTTCTGGTTGTGGCTTATTTTTAGGTTTTTCTTCCTTTCTTTTTCTTTATTTTTTCTTCTTCTTTTTTCATTCACTGGGTTAGTTTTTCTCCTAGATTTTTAATATACTTAGAACATGTTTAAAGATAGGCTTCAGTAATATTGTGAACATGTTTTCAAATGCGCATGAACATTTTTCAATGTACGCTGAGCACTTTTTTTCGCATATAGAGAACATGTTTTAATGCATATACTTTTCTTTACAAACGGTGAACATTTTTTTAATATAATGTACTTTTGGTAATATACGCTGAACATTTTTAATTATACGTTGAACAATTTTATTAAGATATGATGAAAATATTTTACATGATGGGCAGTGAAATTTTTGTAATTTATGGTGAACATTTTCTTAGTACATGATGAATTTTTTCGACAACGTATATTTCAAAAAATGTTTCAGCATGTTTTAAGAACCTTAGCGTGTAAAATCATTCTTGCATTTTAATAAACACGCTGATTTCTTTAATAAAATTTGAACTTTTTTAATGTATTTCTAAAATTTATTATGATTACACAATTATTTTTAATACATGTTGTCAACTTTTCAAGTAACTGCGCATTGAAGAAAACACAATTAATACACGAGTAACTAAAAAAAACTGTGTATTGGGCCTGTGTGAAGACACATAAATTTTGGGTCATGCGCAGCCTCGCTAAGCCCAACTGCCGGCCCAACGTGTTGCAGCGCTTATAAAAGAGCTGTCGCCTCCTTCCAGTCGCTGGTGTCGCCTTGCCGTGGTGGCTAGCGCTGCAGGTCACGGGTTCGACTACTGCTGGCTGGAGTTTTTCATTTATTTTATTTATTTCTCCAATTCGACGGGAAACTTTCAAACAAGTCCGTGAAAACTTGTGAACGAAAAAAATTCTCTCACAAGACCTTTTTCCCGCGAAATAATGGGCATTTATGTAATTACATATAAAGCCAGAAACCCCCCACATAGGCACCCGACAGGCTGGCCCTGTCGGTCAGATACACTGTCAATACGTGTTTATACGGGATTTAGACATTTTTGTAACGGCTAGCCTCAAACTTGGTAGTGACATGTAAAAATTACAAAAAATAATACCAATCTGCATGTAATGCCCCAATTATGGTACTTCTGTGCAATTAACTCCATACTTGACTAAGAATAAAGGAAATGGTTTGACGGAATGGTACACAGCTATCGATCTTTAGCTAGCTGGCTGCACCATTTATACTGGGATTTTATAGCTAGGTCATACCATTTTCGTCATTTGGTCATCCCATTTTGTGCTATTTTTTCCTTTCGCCTAACAGGCACCAAGGACCACCCCTCTTACGTGAAGTAAAAATGTAAAAGAGGTGTGAGCAACAGATCCCTGCTTGTGCCTGTTGCAGTTGCCTTGGCTGGTTGGCCCTGGTGGCACATATGTTATAAACTCCTATAACATAGTGCACGGAACTTATAGATTGTCTATGAAGAAAGCATATGAGACATTGGTTGTGTTTACGAAATTGAAATTGTTTCTAAAATAAATTATATTGGTTTCCTGGAAAAAAATATTTACTCCGCGTGCAAGCCAGCGGTCCACCGTCGACCTACTTACTACGAAAAAGGAAAAAAAAGGCGTATGAAAAAAGACGGACGGTGAAAACGAACCACTCTTTAATATTATATACTAGGAAAATTGCCCGTGTGTTGCAATCGAAGCTTCACTACAAAGCAAACGCCAGATACCATGAACCATGGTTAGCCAGGTTGAAGAACTAGTTATCTACAGATGTACCGGGACTTTTTGTTTATGTTCCTCTCTACAACGCGTAGAGAATCGAGACCTGTTTACGGAGGTGTGTACACGATTGAAGGCTACGGCGAGGGATACTTTTACCCAAGATGGGTGGCAGCATAATCTTAGGATTGGCCTCCCTCCACTTTAGGCATTATACGGACACTACATGTTTTCCTTGTATTTCGCCTTTTTATTTTTATTTTTATTTTTTTCATTTGGATGAGAGGACTTTGATTGGCTGTGTGTACCTTAGCTATGCAGAGACCGGGTGTAATGCTTAAATCTTTTAAGTAATAAACCGCCCCTTTTCGAAGAAAAGAAGAAGCCAGGTTGAGGAACTGAGTCGCAGCATGAAGGTCACTAATGACATCTTGTCCGGCCAGCCGATCAAACTGTTGAGCAAACACTTCGTCCTTCATGATTCCACGATCATCCTCCGGAGTCCATTTCTCACACCTGAGTTCCCCATCAACTGAAAGACCGAAAGCCAACATGTTAAATTCGCACCAATAGCAAGCAAAGTCAAGGCGCAAGTTGTGTTGGGTTTTTGGAACAAACAGTTTCCAAGTTGAATATTAAAACTGTGCAAACAAAGCTCACCTTTGTCTTCGTCAGGCCACGGCGCCCACCCATCACACCGCTGCGGTTGGTTTTGAGCTCGATGACGGGGTGGCCGCTGAAATCCCCGATAATCCTGGGGTTGAAGTGCAGTATCATGGGGGGCTCCTCCACTGCAAGGCCTTGGTGTCCAACATCTTCTAAAAAGAATAGGACCAAAGTCGGCTATAGCAAGAGAGAAAAAAAAAAGTAAACTGAATGAAGAGAGGAAAATCAGTGGTGCAAAATCCTGATCAAGCAAGCATGGGGAGAAAGATGCAGAAAATCCCTAGCTTAATCACCAGCAGACACAAATCCAGCATACATGCCTAATCACCAGCAGCCACAAAAGGTTCTTAGGCAAAAGTCTTCACCCAAGTTACAAACTGAAGACCACATTTAAGTACGTGATGCAGTAGTGATCAGCTTGTGAAATCAACAGATGACATAACTTACTCTGCCAATTGCTGTAATTCACGCCAATGTTCTCCCTGTAAGATAGTTAGAACATGTTATTTCTGCTTCTTTGTGAAGCATATATAATGGAAGTTCAATAAAGTGACCCATCTGCTTCTGTACAAGCAAGTGTAAGAAACTATAAATTCGGGGAAATGTCATGAAGTCCTTGGACAACTGAATTTGCACAGGAGGTTCTCCTAAATTATTCAGGAGCTTGCCAACAACTGTCATGTATTCTTGGTCATGAATGCAGCCAGGTAGGTAAATCTCTAACAAGATTCTGCCCACATGTCTTTTTTTGTGGAATGTCCACATTCATAGTTGGTTAAATGATCGAGATTTCTCAAATACTTCACAAGTTTGCAAGCACAACCAGATTCGTATATTAAGAAGTACTACAAGTAGATGGCATTGCACCAACATCGGGACATGAACTTGACAATGCACAGTAAGCAGAAAACATGAAGTTCTGCTACAATGTAACGGGAACATGAAGAATTATCATTCTGATGGTATATAAATTGCTGAGTTAAAAAATCTATCTTCATCATTCATGTCACATAACATTTTTTCTTTTGAAAGGGAGGATTACCCCCGGCCTCTGCATCAATTGATGCACACAGCCATATTATTAAGCAAAGTAGCCACAAAGTACGGTTCGATACAAGTTCGCAAGCAAAACCAAATAAAAAAGAATAAATTGCCACAACCGGCAAAAATAGGACAAGATTATTAGACACCTATCCTATTGTTGGACCGTCATCCAAACCAGTTGTAAGTATCCCGTGCTACCGTCTCCCAACGGTTGCACCCATAGGCCATATGCTCCCTGACTTCTGCATGGCTGAGTAACGACCATGTACGGATCCAGTCAGTCACCCGGAAGATGACCTGGAAATTTTTTGTGATGTTTTGTCTGTTAAAAGTAACGTCATTTCGACAGTTTCAAATAGCCCAAAGTAATGCACACACTCCGACTCGAATATGCGCCGCTCTCTTAGGCTCTACCCCGTTTAGCCATGTCCCAAATAAATTGGCAATGCTATTAGGAGGACCGACATTAAATGACACATGTATTGTACGCCACAATAACTTGGCTAGTGGGCATTTGAGGAAAAGATATTGGATTGATTCTTCCTCATCGCAGAAACAACACCGTTTATTACCCTCCCAACTACGCTTTGCCAAGTTATCCATAGTCAAGATCACTTCCTTGTGTATAAACCACATAAATACCTTTATTTTTAAAGGCACCTTAATTTTCCAAATATGAAGTGACTTTGGGATTGGACCAGTGTTTGTCAAATCTACATACATAGATTTAACTGAGAATACACCTGACACCGAGAGTTTCCAGTGCAGTGTATCTGGCTGATCAGAAAGGCTAAGCTCTATCAACCTACGCACAAGATGTAGCCATCTATCCCATTGTTCGCCCACCAGGGATCTCCTGAACTGAATATTTAAGGGAACCGATCCTCGTATTGTACTTACGAAAGCGTTTTTACGTTGTACAATATTGTAAAGGGTTGGATATTGTATGGCCAACGACGTCTCCCCTAGCCATGTATCTTTCCACAATCTAGTAGTATTACCGTTCCCTACTATGAATTTGCTCCTATTAAAGAAGGCAACCTTTGTCCTCATCGGCCCCTTCCAAAAAGGAGAATCATTCAGCTGCGCCGTGACTTGTGCGAGGGTTTTGGATTGCAAATACTTGTTACGCAATAACTATATCCACACCCCCCCCCCCTACAGATAGCCTATATAGCCATTTACAGAGCAGGCACCTGTTCTTTACTTCAAGGTTTTCAATACCTAAACCCCCTTGGTCCTTCGGCCTACAAATTATATCCCACCTGGCTAGTCTGTACTTTGATTTATCGTCATCGCTTTGACAGAAAAATCGCGATCGATAGAAGTCCAACCTTTTTCGTACCCCCCCCAGGTACTTCAAAGAAGGACAATAGGAACATCGGCATACTTGTAAGCACATAATTTATTAGAATTAGCCGACCCCATAAGACATAAGCTTGCCCTTCCAGCAACTAAGCCTCTTTTCAAATCGATCTTCGATGCATTTCCATTCCTTGTTGGTTAATTTACGGTGATGAATTGGAATTCCCGGATAGCTAAACGGTAGAGATCCCAACTCACACCCGAAGAACTGTCTATAATTTTTCTGTTCTTCCTTGGCGCGCACAAAATAGAACAGTTCAGGCTTGTTGAAATTAATTTTCAAACCAGACAATTGTTCGAAAAGACATAAAACCAGTTTCATATTTCTAGCTTTTGTCATATCATGTTCCATGAATATAATTGTATCATCTGCGTACTGTAGTATGGACACCCCACCCTCTACGAGATGAGGAGTGAGCCCACCTACCTGTCCGTCCTCTTTAGCTCGACCAATGAGAACCGCCAACATATCAGCAATAACATTAAACAGGATGGGAGACATCGGATCCCTTGTCTCAGTCCCTTTTGCGTCTAGAAATAATGACCTATGTCATCATTGCCCTTGATCCCTACGCTGCCTGCTTGTACAAAGGATTCGACCTACTTCCTCCAGGCTGCATCAAAACCCTTCATACGCAAAGCCTGTTGCAAAAATGACCATTTAACTTTATTGTATGCCTTCTCGAAGTCCACTTTGAAGACAACTCCATCCAGTTTCTTCGAGTGAATTTCATGTAAGGTTTCATGTAGAACGACCACACCCTCCAGAATATGTCGTCCCAGCATGAAAGCCATCTGAGTCGGCTGCACCACAGTATGCGCAATCTGTGTGAGGCGATTAGTACCAACTTTGCTAAAAATCTTAAAGCTCGCATTAAGCAGACATATCGGTCTAAACTGCTCGATGTGAACCGCCTCCTCCTTCTTTGGCAACAATGTAATAGTCCCAAAGTTGAGTTTAAACACTTGTAGCTGGCCATTAAACAGATCATGGAACATGGGCAAAAGGTCCCCTTTAATGATATCCCAACACCTCTTATAAAATTCTGCTGGAAAACCATCCGGGCCAGGTACCTTATTATTCTTCATTTGTGCTATTGCCTCGAACACCTCCTTTTCTGAGAAAGGGGTAGAAAGAACCTCATTCTCGTCGGCCCCCAGTTGAGATAAATCCCCAGCCATATTCTCGTGGAGTGAAACAAAATTCTCCACCGGTGCCCCAAAGAGTTTTTTTATAGAAATTTGAGATATACAATTTTAGCTTCTCATGCCCTACAATTGTACCCTCATCCTATTCTAGTTGGATAATTTTCTTTTTTCTGTGTTTTCCATTCGCAATCATATGAAAAAACTGGGTATTATTATCTCCTTGAACCACCTGTCGAACTTTAGCACTGAGTGCCCATTTTATCTCTTCTTCTCTGAGAAGCTTTGCTAGCATCTCTTTGGCCTCTCACTTGGCAACATCGTTAATCGTGTCGAGCATACTGACCTCGGCCTTTAAATCTAGATCGTTATTGAGATTAAGAAGCCTGTCTTTTTCCAGTTTGTAAATGCCACTGTCATTTTTTGCCCAGCCCCGCAAGAACTGCCGCAAGTGTCTAATTTTATATTGCCATCTTTCATTGTGCGATTCTGCTCTATTCTCTTTAGCCCATTCCCTGGCTATCAAATCGATGAATCCCTCCCTTTCGAACCACGACAATTCGAATGAGAAAATATTCTTGTTGCCGATGTGGGTCGCATCACCCGAATCAACAAGGAGAGGAGTGTGATCGGAAAGTCCCCTTTGTAACGCTCGCACCGTTACTAAAGGAAACTTCTGTTCTCATTCAACACTGGTTAGAATCCGATCTAATTTCTCATAAGTTGGATTCTCTAAAGTTCACCCAAGTGTATTGCCTGCCTCTGAGATCAATCTCTCTCAGGTCCAGACTCTTGACGATAGCGCTAAACATAAACGACCACCTCCCATCAAAATTATCATTATTTTTTCCTCTCTCCGGCTAATAATGTTAAAGTCGCCAACAACCAATATGGGCAATCTCTCATCCCCGCAAACCCTCACCAGATCAGCCAGGATGTCAGGCTTGAACTCCGGCTGTGCCGCGCCATGCACAGCGACCATAGCCCACCTAAATCCATCAACTTTTGACCGCACATGAAATTTGTAACACCCCCGGTATTAACAACAGTGATCACCTTTAGTTAATGCCATGTCAGCAAGGTTAACAGTGCCTAATCATCATTTGCATCATATTGCATTTCAACTCCTAATTCAAACTTCACACTAAATTCAAAGTGGAAAATAAAAGTTGTTCAAACCAGGAACTAAATTGTTCATTAAGTAACAAATATTCTAGAGACCATTCTAAAAATTGTAACCAGCATCAATGGATTTAGTTAAGTGCCCCTAACAACCTCAAACAGTGGCTAACAGCAACATTTAATAACCTTTTATTTAATCTAAATTAAATATGAAATTATGTTTTACTCAAACTAGTTTTTGGTGATAGGATATAATGCACTGTATTTAATGGGCTAGCTCACATATTTTATAAAAACCATTAAGTGCCCCAGCAATTTGCAAAAATAGAAAAGAAAAGAAAACAGAAAAGGAAAGAAATAGAAAAAGAAAAAGGAAACAGAACCCCCCCCCCCCCACTGGGTCTAGCCCAGCCGGCCCAGCTAGCCAGCCGGCCCACCCCGCGCCTGGCCTACATGGCCCCCCCACCCCCAGGAACCCTAACCTAACTCCCCCATTTCCCCGACCCCCCTTTCCTCCCCCGATCTAGACGCCCGCGTCCTTGACGCCGCCCCGCCGTCGCCGGCGCCCGCCTCCTCAACCCTCCTCCCCGACCGGCCTCCTGGCGCCTCTGCTTCCTCCCGACGCCAGCCATCGCCATGGCTGCCGCGACTCCCCGTCCTCGACCACTTCTCCAACCACGCCCGGACGCCAATGCCGTTCGCCGTCGCCGCCACCTCGTCCCCGTCGTCGATCTGCCTCGCCGGACCACCCCGAGCCCGCTGCCCTCCCCGACCGGCCCCCTGTGAGCCCCCGCCTCCTCTCCTCCCTCTCTGCTTCCGCAGCACCGCCGCCTAGCCACCGCAGCTCGCCTCCCTCTGCAGCTGCGGCTCGCCGCCGCCCGCGCCCCCCAAGAGCCCGCGCGCTCGCCCGCATCGCCCGTCGTGGCCGCGCCCTGGCTCGCCGGCGCTCGCCCACTAACCTGCGCCCCTGCCCGGCACCAGCTCCGCCAGCCGCTGCGCTACTCATCTCCATGCTCCCCGCAACACGCGTCGGACTGCCGCGACCCCTGCTGGCTGCGCTCGAGGCCGGGACCCACGCCCGCACGCGCCCGTGTCGCGCTTGCCGCGACCTCCATCCCCTGCACGCCCACCCGCGCGCGCACGCACCCGCTCCAGTCCGAGCTCGCGCCGACCACCGCCGCCCCCCGCGGCCAACTCTGGCCCCCCGCTAGCCGTCGCCCGTGTGCCCGGGTCCGCCCCGTCGGGCGCCTGGCGCCGCACGCCCGTAACCGCACCGCCCGCACCCGCTAACGGCCACATGGGCCACTGACTGCTAGGCCCCACCCCCTGTGCCTATGACAGGTGGGCCCAGCCAGAACGAAAATGTTTAAAAAAATAATATAAATATTAACTAATTAGTTAATTAACTTAATTAATTCTGTCTAAATAAACTAATTAATTAGTTAGTCTAATTAATATGTAATTAGTATAATTAAACCTTAATTAACTAAACAGTCAATAACAGGTGGACCCCACCTGTCAGGTTGACCGCTGATGTCATGATGACGTCACCCTGCTACTGTTTCGGATAATGTTGATTTAAAATAAATAAATAAATTCAGAAAATGATTAAAACTTTAGAAAATCATATAAAATAAACCGTAGCTCAGATCAAAAAACTTTGTACATGAAAGTTGCTCAGAACGACGATACAAATCTGAATACGCCCTCCGTATTCCTGTTAGATGCCCCTAACTAGATGAACATGGAACTTTTTGCCAGATTTCAATAAATGAATAGTGCTCAACTTTAATAAAATAAATCCGAATAAATTCCTAAATTAACTAGATCAGTTAGTTAGGCAGTAGAACACCTCTGCACATCATTTAGACATGTCATGCATATTGTTTGCATTTTTGCCGTGAATTTATTGTTTCTTCTCCCCCTCCTTTCTCTCTCGATAGACGCCGAGACCGACGCTGTTGCAGCTGAGTACGACTACGCTCCAGACGAGCAGCCCGTTGACGACCCCTCCTTCTTGCCAGAGCAACCAGGCAAGCCCCCCCCCCCTTGAGCATCCAGATATCACCCATTCTATTTTCTCCTGCTTGCATTAGATTTTGCTACTGTTAATGTTTGCTCCTATTCTGATGCATAGCCTGCTTTTGTAACCTGCTTATTGTTACCTTACCTGCCTATGTTAAACTGCTTAGTATAAGTTGGTAGTGAACCATCAGTGACCCCCATCACTTTACCCTTGTTGCCTCTGCTTCATCATCGACTACTCGATCAATGTGATCGTCGACCAGAGACCGACACATCACTTCACCCCCTTAGTTGTACGACTCTGCTTAGTTACTATCGAGTGCCGAGGGTGAAACCTCGTAACGCACTCCTGATGAATACTCTGCAGTGTAGCTGTTCGGTCGTGGTCATCGAGGGTGATTCCTCCTTCTCCACTTCTGTCGTGGAATTGTCACGGCAGATGTCCTAGTGGAAGGACTTAGGTGTGGAGCCATCGCTACGAGGTTAGCTTGAAGGGGTTAAAATGGGACAAGGGACACAGAGTTTACCTAGGTTCGGCCCCTCACAATGAGGTAAAGGCCTACTCCTGCTTTAGGTTGTATTGCTTGGGTTTCAATTACCAGGGAGCGAATACGCTTGACCTAGTTCTCGACTTGTTGTTTTATTGCCTTAACCCGCCGCCGGGTCACCCCTTTATATACACAGGTTGATGCCCGGCAGCTTACAGAGTCCCGGCCGGCTCATACACATCATGTCCGGCTCGGTGACAGAACTACACTTTCCTTAACATACAAGTTAAACATATGGCGGTTTACACCAATGGGCCTCAAGTCTCCTCCGGTCTTGGGCCTTCATTAAGCTTGCTTCGTGAACCGCCATCTTCAACATCTTCTTGGGCCTCTTCATTATGAACCGCCAGTGGCATGACCCGGCCCCTCCCGGGCGGGTCATGCCCAATAGCTATATCCCCAACATTAGGCCTCAGGTTGATGTGAACTTGTTCATATCAATCTTCAACACTTAGAAGAAATCCTTCCTCATCTATCCTCACGGGATCTTATAACCTGCCGTGACGTCATCTCCTAAAATTGTGGTAACCTGCCAGGATGTCATCTAACATTAATATCACACGAGGCCCAAATCGTAATATGCCGTCATTTTAATGAATCTCCGAAAATCGAGGCGCCTGTGCTGTCACATATCCATTTTTTAGTTTCCTCGATTCCCGCGCATGCCACTTATCCTTTCTGCCTTATAAATAGGGCCAGGGGTCCTTTTCACTGTCGCCCCTTGCCTCCTCGTCTTCATCCTCTTCCTCACGACGCCCAAGCTCCGCCGCCACCGTCGACTTCCATCACTTCCTCAACCGCGGCCGCTGCATCGACCTGAACCGACCAGAGTCTGTCCGCACGCCTCCGCTGTTCAGCGGCTCCAGTAAGTTTGTCCTTTTCTCTCACCGTAGATCCCATTAGGGTTTCTGCGAGCTCGTCGGAGCTCATCTCTGTTCTTCCCTAGATCATGTAGTTTTTTATCCGAGTGTAGTACCAATCTTGTGCGGTAGCAGTTTGGCACTTGTTTTTAATATCTAAACGCCTCCCCTCCATAGAAGATCTCATCTGAGCATGTGAACTGTTCTGCTGCCGCCACTTTATTTTTAGAAATTTTCTTCATTATCTGAACTGCTGTAGATCCAAAATTATAGCATTAATGTGTGAAAACTGTTTGTCCAACACTTAGCAATTTTTCCACTTCACAGATCTGAAAACCGATAACTGTGCAGGCGGCTTAATTCATAAACCGTAATCCGCCAGGTACCATTAGTCTCCTCTTAAGCCGCCAATAGTTTACCTTTATAACTCCATTGCCATCCTCCGGTTGAACACATTTGCGTGCTTGTTTCATCATTGTTTACCCTTGAACCAATAGCCGGTTTAACCACGTAATCTTAAACCGTCATAATCTTCTTTTCAGATCATCCAAAATGACTAAGACATTCACTGCTTGCAACTGGGTCCCATCCCAGGTCACTGAGCAAGACCTGAACAACTTTGTTGCAACTGGCACCTTAGCCAAGAAAGAGGACATCCATTGGCGGGTCCCAGGTCTTGAAAATCCTCCTGAGCCCAAGGACGGAGAAGTAATTGTCTTTACTGACCACATGATTCGGGGGTTTAGCCCGCCCGGCTCAAAGTTCTTCCGAGACGTACTTCATTTTTTCCAACTTCATCCTCAAGACATTGGGCCCAATTCCGTGTCCAATATTTGTAACTTTCAAGTATTTTGTGAAGCTTATCTTCAAGAGGAGCCCACAGTTGAACTGTTTAGAGAATTTTATTATTTGAATCGTCAGACAGAGTTTACTGACGGGCCCAGCTTGGAAGTCGGCGGAGTTTCCATTAAGAAGAGGAAAGAAGCTAGTTTCCCCTACGCCAAGCCGCCCAGTTATCCCAAAGACTGGAACCAGACTTGGTTCTACTGCCAAGACACCTCTCCAGCAGGCGAGAATCCTCTGCCGGGTTATCGTGACCACCGGCTTAGCAACACACATCCACTCCCACCGCGTCTCAGTACGAAGGAATGGGCCAAATACGCATCCACTTTTTCAAAGCTCAGAGCCTTCATGGCTAACGGCTTGACCGGCATTGACCTTGTTCGATGCTGGGTCTCTTGGAGGATCCTACCGTTAAGCCGCCGCCCCGGTTTAATGTGCGAGTACACCGGCAACTTGAGGGATCCCCAACGCCACTATGAAATTCAACTATCTGATGCCGAGATCACTGAAGCAACCAAGGCGTTATTGAACGAACCTTGGGCAGAATGCAGTAAAACCGGACTTAGTCCTTATTGCACTTTCAACCAGCCGCCTGCTGTAAGTGTTGCACATTATGCTTCAGTTTAAATCATGTTTTCATTAACACAATCCACTTATGATCATTTGACCTCCACAGGCCGATTCTCCATTTTGGAAGAAGAAACCGCAAGATAAACCGGCCAAGAAGACCCGGACAAAAACCAAGGCTAACAAGCCTGCCAAGAAGAAAACCAACCCCTCCGAGTTACTTAACTTGGATGACGATGATAATGATGATGAGTCGGAGGTAGAACTTGATTCTCTTGGCTCATTTTTTGCACATCTTATTAACAACGATTATTATCAGAATGATGCGGAAGCCAGCCGTGCGGGTGATGAAGAGGTAATTTCTCTTTCCTCCGACTTAGAACCTCTGCTAGAACAGAAATCTCGACAAGCAAGCCGGAAAGTAAAGTTTTCTCATCCTTTAGCTCATTTGGATCCCAACTTTATTTTGAAGAAGCAGCAACATGAAGCTCGCCGCACAACTCGGAACAGCGGAGGCGGAATCCTTTCTTCCGGCTTACCGAACACACCAGCCCCTCGCAAACGTTGTCCAGAGGTCTCACCAATTTCCAACTTAGCTTATCCCAAGGCTGGTCTTTTTCGACCACCTCTTAATTCATCTGATTCAAACTACCAGGGAACATCTCACTCCTCCTCCGGCGACTCAGCAGGAACTCAAATCCCGGCCTTCAAGACCGTGCCTTGGTAAGGGTGCATTCTATCAGTCGAAACCTTATGCTTAATCAATATGCTGACATCTTTGTATTTTATTTTCCAGTGGTATAGCTAAACCCAGCAAGAAGGCGAAATTGAACAAGCCGGCTGAAGACTCCAACCCTTCTGAGCCGGAAAAACAGTTGCCAGAGACCTCTTATCCAACCGCTGAGGCCACCATTGATGACCCGCCACCAGAAGAGCACGACGTTACCATCGATCGTATGGACGTTGAACCGGTCATCCCTAGTCCGCCGAGTCCCATCAAGCCTACTGAAGAAAAGGCTGATGATGTCGTCGACACCGGGTTTGGTTATACAGCGCCGGGTAACCCCACTGTCTTATCCAAGCACAGCGCCAAGGAAGAAATTACTGCTGCTGATAAAGGCGTGGAAGGTAGACTTAGAAAGCTACGCCCAATTTGGTGCTCAAGAAATCCATTCCGGTTATTTGAACCGTTTATATACCAGCCGTGATTTTGAAGCCGGCTTTGTTAATCTGATGAAGGAACGTTATGAGGTAATTCAATCAACTCTTCCTCATAAGTATATTGCTATCAGCCGCCAAGTCTATAGAGTATGATAGGATTGAATACTCTGTAGACTTTCAAATAGTCGTAAAAATAGAATATCATCACTAGTAGCCCCCAAGGGCCAGCTTAACTATTACGTTAAGCCGGGACTTCAATTAGCAGTAATCAACTTTACACCTGTAGCCCCCTAGGGCCGGCTTAATCAATATGAATAAACTGGGACTTATCACCATGCCTGAAACCAATATTCCAACATGTAGTCTTTATAAACCGGATCATATCATTTTGTCCGGGTCAGTAGATAATTTTGTCTAAAAAAGAGCAATAGGCATTAGCCCCCAAGTGCCAAGGAAAATACTTGTATTGTGCTTGGGACTTCAAAAATAATCATGATCATAATACCTTCCCTGTTTGTTCATGTCACAGGCTGAACTGACTGAGAAGGATTCGCAGCTCAACGATCTGAGGGCCAATGTTAAAACTCAGCAATCCGAGACATCTAAGGCCAAGTCTGAACTGAAGACTGCTTTGGAAAACATTGAGCAGCTTAAGCAAAGCTTCAATGCTGATAAAGACAGCTGGGAGACTGAGAAGGCGGCTCTATTGAAGAGAGCAGAGGATGCTGAAGCCGCGCTTAAACCAGTAACTAACGAGTTGTCCAGTTTAAGGCAGCAAATCAATAACATGTCATCAGCCATCTTTGGTAAGTAGTAAACATGACTCTTGTCATCCCAATAAACATCTTCCGGCTTATTAACCAATTTACTGATACAGGCTCCCGGAGCGTCAAGTTGGGCTCAGATATGCGCATCAGGCTTAAGGCTATCTATACTCTTGTAGAACAACTTTATACCGGTGCTCAACGGACCATTGCTGCTGCAACTCATAAGAAACAGCCGCCCACCCTCATCAAGGAAACATTGGAGAAGTTGTTAGTGCTACCCCAAAGGATTGGAGAGTTGAAGCGAGCCTCTGCTAGAGCCGGTGCTTTGACTGCTTTAAGCCGGGCAAAGGCGTGGCAAGCAGATCTTGATCTAGAAGACTTGGCCAATGGTTGCCCAAGTGTAAAAGAGGATGGGTCACCCTTCAGCGCTGATGACTTTGCAGAAATAGCAAGAGCAATGCGTCCATTAGCAACCCGGCTGGCTGAAGAAACCGATCTATCTCAATACCAGGCGGCTTATGATGTCGAAAACAAGAAAATGAAGGCGTCTGTTCATCCAGAGGTGGATCTGATCCCACCAACGCGTAAGCATACCTTCGCTCCTGACATTGATCCATCCCACCTTATTGATGATGAAGCTGTGTTTAGAGCTTTGACTGGTATCAACTGGTCTACACCGGACTTCCAGCAAATGGATAATCAAGGAGCTGTAGATGAAGAATCGCAGGATGACCCGGAGGCTACCACCCGCTAAGAATAAAAAACTGAATTCATAAGCCGGTGCTGTCCGTAGCGCTCTGACCCTATATATCAAAAATACTTGTCCCTTTGGGCCTTTAGATGCCTTGTAATAGGCTAGCTTTAAACAATTATCTGCCATGCCATCACGCATGTTTGATCTGCATAACACTTGATGAGCTGTTTTGATCTTCTTTGATGATCCAATGTTAATGCTCATATTCATTATCAATTTTTCCGAAGCATATTGTCATAAACCCTACATACAAATAGAGCACAAGTACCTTGGCGGTTTACCCCAAGGTGGGTCAAAAAGTCCCTTATAACAAACCACTGGTAACTGACGTCCATAACCAGGGCCGGTTTATCAAAACCTCATATAATCATAACAAAATAAATATCATACCTGTGATACTTATGTGTATTACCGGCCTACCAGGCCATATGCTATAAGGGCAACAGTCCCAACACAGCACAGCACTCTGTGCAATTTATTCATGCCTCCGGCTTACAACGCCTTAGACAGCAAAGGGTATTATCCCCCAAATTTGAGAGTACAGGACTCCAAACATATGATCTTCATATACTGGCGACTTAACATCCAAAGCCAGGCCGGGTTAACAAAACACCAGATGTTATGAAACAAAGATCCATGCATCATGGCCTGAATCAAACTTCAACCATATATCAATATGGCACAAATATAAACCACCAAAAAGATTCAAAGTCAAAAGAAAAACATAAGATCAAGGCATTCAAAGGCTGCCAAGCCTCAACATCAAGTGCTATTCAAGGGCTGCCCAACCACTGAGTTATTCCTTAATTCAAACCTGTAAGCCGGGCCTCACATGACCAAATCGCCGCTTTAACTTTGACAAGTTCAGGGTCTTTAAAAGATTAACTGTCAAGCGTGCGGCGAGGCATTCCAGGATTACCTGGCTGGAGTGGCAGGCTTTACAAAGGCAGGATAACCCAGATTTTTGGTGAATACACCTGGCGTCCAAGCCTATTATGAGGGACAACAAAGCTTTTGTTCATTTAACAAAAAGCCCCCAAGTAATATTATGATCCAAGCGCGCAAGCCAGATCAATAGGGTAGTCACAGCTATGCTCAACGAGTAGCCCCCAAGTTTTTGCAATCAAGGCGTACAAGCCAGATCAAAAGGGTCATAGCTATGCTCAATGAGCAGAAAGCCCCCAAGTGACCTTATGAAGTAAATAAAGGCTCAGGTTCTCAGAAATGAAACGACACAGGCCCTGAATCATCAGGGATGCCGGCGTTATTATACTAATCATAATATATACATTAGCAAAAGTATGTACATCACAAGAGCCGGTGGCTCAGGTGTAATAAGGCCGAAGATGAGCAATATTCCACGGCTGGTGGGTCTCCTCCTCCGACATGCGTGAATCCTTGCGGTCTCAAACATCAATAAGGTAATATGACCCGTTGTTCAGATTTTTGCTGACCACAAAGGGTCCTTCCCAAGGTGGGGATAGCTTGTGCATGTCAGATTGATCCTGGATGAGCCGGAGCACCAAATCCCCTTCTTCAAAGGTCCTGGTTTTAACCCGGCGGCTGTGATAACGACGCAGATCTTGCTAGTAAATCGCCGAACGAGCCGCCGCAAAGTCACGCTCTTCATCCAACAGGTCAAGTGCATCCTGACGTGCTTTTTCATTATCAGCTTCCACATAAGCCACCACACGGGGCGAGTCATGACGGATGTCACAAGGGAGAACCACCTCTGCTCCGTAGACCATGAAGAAAGGCGTGTAACCCGTAGATCTGTTCGGGGTAGTATTGATACTCCATAGCACTGAGGGTAACTCCTCTACCCAACAACCCGGCGTCCTCTACAAAGGGACCATAAGCCGGGGCTTGATGCCTCTCAAAATTTCTTGATTGGCTCTTTCAGCTTGACCATTAGACTGGGGGTGAGCCACCGACGACACATCAAGCCGGATATGCTCTTGTTGACAGAATTCTTTCATTGCCCCCTTAGACAGGTTAGTACCATTATCAGTAATGATACTATGAGGGTATCCAAACCGAAAGATCACCTTTTTAATGAACTGAACCACCGTTGCTGCATCACATTTGCTGACCGGCTCAGCCTCAACCCACTTTGTAAACTTGTCAACAGCTACCAGGAGGTGAGTCTTTTTGTCCGTGGACCTTTTAAAAGGTCCAACCATATCCAGTCCCCAGACTGCAAACGGCCAAGTAATTGGAATCATCCGCAATTCTTGAGCCGGCACATGAGCTTGTCTTGAAAATTTCTGACAGCCATCGCATTTGCTGACCAGATCTTCCGCATCAGCATGAGCCGTCAGCCAATACCCATGACGAAAAGCTTTAGCAACGAGAGATTTAGAGCCGGCATGATGGCCGCAATCTCCTTCATGAATCTCCCTTAAAATTTCACGGCCCTCCTCAGGAGAGACGCATCGTTGAAACACCCCTGTAACACTGCATCTGTGTAACTCACCCTTGACAATAGTCATTGACTTAGACCTCCGGGTTATTTGCCTGGCCAAGGTTTCATCCTCTGGTAACTCGCCCCGGGTCATATAAGCCAAATATGGAACAGTCCAATCAGGGATAACATGAAGAGCCGCCACCAACTGTGCCTCCGGGTCAGGAACTGCCAAGTCCTCCTCTGTGGGCAACTTTACTGATGGGTTATGCAAAACATCAAAGAAAACTTTAGGGGGCACCGGCTTACGCTGAGACCCCACCCGGCTTAAAGCATCAGCAGCTTCATTTTTCCTTCGATCAACATGCTCCACTTGATATCCTTTGAAATAGCCAGCAATGGCATCAACCTCTCGTCGATAAGCTGCCATGAGTGGATCTTTTGAACCCCAAGTTCCTGACACTTGCTGAGCCACCAAATTTGAGTCGCCAAAGCACCTTACCCGTCTTAGATTCATCTCTTTAGCCATCCGAAGACCATGGAGCAAAGCTTCATACTCAGCTGCATTGTTAGTACAAGGGAACATCAACCTTAAAACATAACAAAATTTATCACCTCATGGGGAAGTCAATATAACTCCAGCCCCCGAGCCTTCCAACAGCCTGGACCCATCAAAATGAATAGTCCAATATGTATTGTCTGCCTTATCCTCAGGCATCTGTAGCTCTGTCCAATCATTGATGAAGTCCACCAGTGCTTGAGATTTTATAGCCGTCCGAGGCACATACATCAAGCCATGGGGCCCAAGCTCAATGGCCCACTTAGCTACCCGACCTGTGGCTTCTCTATTTTGAATAATATCTCCCAAAGGAGCAGAATTAACCACAGTGATGGGATGACCCAAAAAATATTGCTTGAGTTTTCGACTAGCCATAAACACCCCATACACTAGCTTCTGCCAATGCGGATACCTCTGTTTGGACTCAATGAGTACCTCACTGATGTAATAAATTGGCCGCTGAACCGGATATTCCTTGCCTGACTCCTTCCTTTCCACCACAATTGCCACACTGACAGCCCGGCCGTTGGCAGCCACATACAACAATAAGGGCTCTTTATCAATGGGAGCAGCAAGAACCGGCGGTTCAGCCAACTATTTCTTCAAGGCTTCAAATGCTTGATCAGCAGCATCACTCCAGACAAAGCGATCCGTTTTCTTCATCATCTGGTATAAAGGGATAGCCTTTTCGCCCAACCGGCTTATAAACCGGCTCAACGCCGCGATACGACCCGCCAAACGCTGAACATCATTGATACACGCTTGTTTAGCCAAGGAAGTAATAGCCTTGATCTTTTCCGGGTTAGCCTCAATGCCTCTTTCAGAAACCAGAAAATCCAAGAGTTTGCCTGCTGGTACGCCAAAGACACACTTGGCCGGGTTAAGCATCATCTTGTAGACCCGGAGATTATCAAAAGTTTCTTTCAAATCATCTATCAAGGTCTCTTTCTTCATTGATTTTACCACAATATCGTCCACATAAGCGTGAACATTGCGCCCAATCTGATCATGAAGGCAATTCTGCACACACCGCTGGTAAGTCACCTAGGCACTCTTGAGCCCAAAAGGCATAGACACATAACAGAAGGCTCCAAAAGGAGTGATGAAAGCTGTCTTCTCCTGGTCCTTAACTGCCATTTTGATCTGATGATACCCAGAATAAGCATCCAAGAAACTCAAGCGCTCACAACCCGTCGTAGCATCAATAATTTGATCAATACGAGGGAGAGCAAAAGGATCAGCTGGACAGGCTTTGTTAAGGTCTGTATAATCCATGCACATGCGCCAAGTACCATTTTTCTTAAGTACCAGCACCGGGTTCGCTAACCACTCAGGATGAAAAACTTCAACAATGAAACCAGCTGCCAAGAGCCAGGCCACTTCCTCACCAATGGCCTTGCGCCTCTCTTCATTAAAACGACGAAGGAATTGTTTGACTGGTTTAAACTTTGGATCAATATTGAGAGTGTGCTCGGCGAGTTCCCTCGGTACACCTGGCATGTCTAAAGGTTTCCATGCAAAGATGTCCCGGTTCTCATGGACGAACTCGATGAGCGCGCTTTCCTATTTCGGATCCATTTTAGCACTAATGCTGAACTGCTTGGACGAGTCGCCAGGAACAAAATCAACCATCTTAGTGTCATCTGCCGATTTAAACTTCAAAAGGGGTTCATTTTCTGTGGTTGGCTTCTTGAAAGGCGTCATATCTGCTGGGTCAACATTGTCTTTATAAAACTTCAACTCCTCAGTGGCACAGGCTGACTCAGCATACATAGCATCCCCTTCTTCACATTCCAAAGCAATCTTCCTATTACCACGCACCGTGATGGTGCCATTATGACCCGACATCTTAAGCTGCAAATAAACATAATACGGCCGCGCCATTAACTTGGCGTAAGCCGGTCACCCGAACAAAGCATGGTACGGGCTTTTGATCTTTACCACCTCAAAGGTCAACTTCTCAGCTCTGGAGTCATTGTCATCTCCAAAAGCCACCTCCAGTGTTATCTTACCCACTGGATATGCCAACTTACCAGGCACCACTCCGTGAAAAACAGTAGAAGACGCCTTAAAATCTTTGTCAGTCAAATTCATACGACAAAAGGTCTCATAGTAAAGGATATTAATACTGCTGCCCCCATCCATGAGCACCTTCGTAAGCTTATATCCTCCTACCTGTGGAGCAACCACCAATGCCAATTGACCTGGATTGTCAACCCGAGGAGGGTGATCCTCACGGCTCCATACAATAGGCTGCTCAGACCACCTTAAATAACGACGCACCGCCGGCTCAACAGAGTTCACCGCCCGCTTATGGATTTTCTGATCTCGCTTGCACAGGCTTGTGGTGAACACTTGATACTGACCGCCATTCAGCTATTTTGGATTACTCTAATAACCAGACTGCTGCTGCTGATTCCCTTGACCAGATTGCTGATTGAAACCACCTTGATTCCCTTGACCAGAGCTTGAACCGCCGCCACCAAACCCAGGTCCTTGAGAGCTAGACCATGAACCGCCGTGCGGGCCATGATTATTCTGGAAAAACTTAGAGTTCCTATACTCCCTCATAATAAAACAATCCTTCCACAGATGACTGGCCGGCTTATCCGGGGTTCCATGTTTTGGGCAAGGCTGATTCATCATGGCTTCAAGGTTGAACTTTGGCCCTCCAAACCGGGGAGCTTGTGCTTTCCCCTTACGTCGTTGGTTATTACTCTGTGTGTTGGTGTTAGCCACAAAGTCTAAACCGCCGTCCGCCTTACGTTTACCATTACCACCTTGACCCACCGTGTTATGCTGTCCCTTTGCATTGCCACCCTTCTTCCCCTTCCCGGCCTTCTCTTCATCAGACTCAGGATCTTTAGTGCTATCAGAATCGGCATACTTGACGAGAGCTGCCATGAGCTCCCCCATATCATTGCAATTACGCTTAAGCCGCCCCAATTTCTGCTTAAGGGGAAGGAATCGACAATTCTTCTCTAACATCAGGACTACTGAACCGGCGTTAATACTGTCCGATGAGTGTATAACGGCTGAGATCCGGCGCACCCAATTGGTTGTTGACTCACCTTCACCTTGGACACAAGAATCCAAATCCAGAATTGACATAGGCTGCTTGCACCTGTCTTTAAAATTTTGAATAAAACGCCTTTTCAACTCTGCCCATGAACCAATGGTGTTAGCGGGCAGGCTTTTCAACCAAGTACGGGCCGACCCATCCAACATCATGGTGAAATACTTGGCACATGCAGCATCACTGACATCCAACATGTCCATAGCCATCTCATAGCTTTCAATCCAAGCTTCCGGGGGTTGATCCGCCGTGTAGTTAGGCACCTTACGGGGGCCCTTGAAATCCTTAGGCAAACACTCGTTGCGTAGAGCCGGCACTAAACATGGCACGCCCAAAGTTCTAGAAGTCACCCCTGTCTCCACAGATACTGATGGATAAGCCGGAGGTTGCTGTTGAGCCGCCAACTGAGCCGCTAGCTCAACCTCATGCCGCGCCCTGCCCTGGACCACTAAAGCGTGAGCATCATTACCAGCACGCGGTGGGTCAAGCCTATGAGGCTGATTGCAGTGCCGCTCGCTGCTCGATACATCTGGTTCATCGATGTGTCTGATATAACCCCGGTTTGGACATGGGGTCGAGTGAATCCGTTCACGACTATATGAGTAAGCTGCCTGTTGAGCCACGGCCGTCTGAAGAAATTCTCTGGCTCTCCATATTTCCATCGCCGCTAGCGACTCATCCTGAACTGGGAGAGCCGCCAATCGAGTAGCCGCAGCTATCATGTTATCCAGAGGATTAGAATAATGACCCGGGGGCGTCGGAACATGCTGACGAGGGGTCAGATTCAAACGTGGGGGATCTGTAGCTCGTGGCTGAACCAGTGCTCCAGTTGCCGGTGCCTCAACGGCCCTATCCACCACAGGTGGGCTACTGGTTCCTGCCCCAGGCGTGTTGAAAAGATTTCTCACATCGTAAACCGGGGGTAGACGACTTGCATGCCTTCTGTTAAAGACAGCGTTTGATGCGTCCCGGTCCAAGCTCAGGCGAAAATTTTCTGCTTGAAGCCGTTCTGCCTCCCTCTCCAAGGCGGCTCGTTCCGTTGCCATCTGGGTGTTTTCAGCGTTTAGACCCTCCTTTGCTTGAGCTATCTCATCACGTAACTTTGCAACGTCCACATTATGTTGCGTTTGGTTCGCCGGGGTCACCTCCGCCGTTAACAATGTTGCCAGGGCATCCAACAGTTCGGATAAAACTTGAGCTGGTGGGCGCACAGGGCCTCCTGCCCCAGCTGCCGTTGCCGTCGCTGAACCGGAGATCATTACCGCTGCAGTTGAAGAATTCTGCCCTGGCTGTGTACCAGCCATGAAGATTGTAACCCGGTTTGTTGGCCCATAGGTGGCCAGAATACTGTCGCCATCGGAACAGCCCCCAAGCCCACCATCCTGAACTTGATACATGGAATTGGTCTCACCGGTTGAGGACTCGTCGCCTGAATAGACGGCCGTCTCACCACCGGACTCAGATCCTCCTTCCAGATCTACTCCTTGAGTAAAGCCAACAAAGACATGCTTCGGGGCGGCTTGAACCTTGGCGGGTCGCGCGCGCCGAGCCGTTTCGACGATGTCGGTGCAGATGTCCGGCTCAGCTTCCGACTCACCAATCTTGCCGATGAAGACATGAATTCCGCCGAAGGGGACCCGGTACATGTACTCGATTGAGCCGGCCTTGGGGACCCAGCCCTCGTCATCGATGTAGAGCTTGCCGCGACGACTCTTAGTCATCCGGCCCACAGCGTATCCCTTGAGCCCTCCGAAGCTGCCCTTCAAGAACTCGAAACCACCGTGCGCTGGCCCCATGGTGGGCGCCAACTGTCGTGGAATTGTCACGGTAGATGTCCTAGTGGAAGGACTTAGGTGTGGAGCCATCACTATGAGGTTAGCTTGAAGGGGTTAAAACGGGACAAGGGACACAGAGTTTAACCAGGTTCGGCCCCTCACAACAAGGTAAAGGCCTACTCCTGCTTTAGGTTGTATTGCTTGGGTTTCGATTACCAGGGAGCGAATACGCTTGACCTAGTTCTCGACTTGTTGTTTTCTTTCCTTAACCCGCCGCCGGGTCACCCCTTTATATACACAGGTTGATGCCCTGTGGCTTACAGAGTCCCGGCCGGCTCATACACATCATGTCCGGCTCGGTGACAGAACTACACTTTCCTTAACATACAAGTTAAAAATATGGCGGTTTACACCCATGGGCCTCAACTCTCCTCCGGGTCTTGGGCCTTCATTAAGCTTGCTTCGTGAACCGCCATCTTCAACATCTTCTTGGGCCTCTTCATTATGAACCGCCAGTGGCATGACCCGGCCCCTCTCGGGCGGGTCATGCCCAATAGCTATATCCGCAACAACTTCCGTTATGACTCTATCGTGCAACCCCTTAGTGTGAACCTTGAGGGTGATGCCTCATACGTTCACCCTGATGAATTCATCGAGTGGAATCCACCGAGGGTGATTCCTCGGGTTTCTCGCTTGATGTTATGACACACGGTTACTTTGACCTTTGTTACAGGCGGGTCGACCCTGGTGGGTACCCGCAGGGGATCTATGATGTCGGGTGTGCCGGAAGGGCAATCGAGTGTGATATTCTGGCGGAGCTTCAGAAACTCTGATCGTCTCCGCGTGTTACTAAATCAGCCTATCAGATTTGGTATTTGATCTCAGTGGGTGGACGTGCCCTATACGCACTACCACCATGCGGGATAATGGTTTATGGGGCCCTCTGTGTTGTATGTTTCTCCCGAAAGCTCTTCAGACGTCACGATTCACCGTGCGGGCTGATCGCCGGGAATGGGCTGGATACTTCACTAACGAGTTCAGTGTCGCGCCTGCACCCCGGCCAGCCACGCAACGCGCAGGGTGCCCAAGGCGATGGCCCAAGACCCCTGGGTGCATAGGTTTAGTCTTTTGTGCTGACCTCTCTGCTGAGCCTATGTAGGGCGCTGCTTCGTGTTGATCTCCCGAGGCCGGGCATTACCCAGCAAGTGTGTCCGGCCAGAGTTGATCGAGCGTGTTGGGTAACAGTAGTGCACCCCTGCAGGGAAGAACTTCTATCGATAGCCAGTCCTACGGTAAAGGACGCTCCATTTGTGTATCCCGATCTACTACTTGAACTGGATACTTGTTATACTTAATTGAAGCTTCGGGATCGCTTTCTCGCAGGGAGTCAAGGAAGGATCTCCAGGCTTTGATTCAACCTGTTTGCTTAATAAAATGCTATTCTACTCTCTTCTATTGCTGCAAGATGGTGGCTACGTGAAGATGTTTGAAGATGCTAGTCTTCGATAGGACTAGGCCTTCTCTCTATTCTGGCATTTCTGCAGCCCAGTCCACATATACAGCCTTTCCCCTTTGATAATGTTGCTTTGCTTCCTCTTTTTCCCTATATTCCCCTACTTGATGATACAACAGACGATGGAGCCCAGGAGCCAGATGCAACCGCAGGAGCTTACTACCAGGAGGGTCCAGATGGCACGTACTACTGGATTGAGCCAGCCGACCAGGAGTAGGATCGGAGGCTCCCAGGCAGGAGGCCTATGCCTTTCGATCTAGAGTCGTTATTTGTGCTAGCCTTCTTAAGGCAAACCTTGGCTAACTATGTTTGTACTCAGATATTATTTGTATGACTGACTTATGTATTCAGATCCTCGTGATCCCTGGTCTGTAATATTGTGGATCTCCGTCTATTTGTGTTAGAGTTGTGTTGTGATATCTTCCCGTGAGTCCCTGTGCTTGATCGTACATGTTTACGTGTATGATTTGTGTATGATTGAGTCAGGGGCGTCACAAGCTGGTATCAGAGCCGACTGCCTGTAGGAAGCCCCTTCCAATTCCTTGGCCGAAGTTGAGTCTGGACATCAAAAAACTAATTTACTAACTTGGCTGTGTGGCTTACGGGCCCACGTCGCCAAGTGGGTGGTATTAGGATCTTTTATTCCTCGTCTATACTCTTTGACTCTGATCTCTCTTCCTTTAGGGTTAAATAAATTTTGCTAATGCCGACACTTAGGATCTCGTAAATCCCGTCTACCCGGAGAGCTGGATATCTGTGCGATTTCCCTGTCATTGATCTGATTAGTCTGATAATCATTTTCCTTTCCATTGTTTTGTTTAACCTTTCTCTCCGAGATCGGTTATACTTCTCCTTGTCATTTGACAGTCATGAATTTCCTCTGTTTCAGATGGATCGTCTGTTTCCACCGCGCCCTGCAATGCAGCTTGTGCTACGCACTTGGGCTCGTGATGCCCCTGGTTTTCTAGCTGTCCTGATCGCCCTCCTGAGCAGACTGGGCTACCGCTGGTACCCTGAGTACATGGTTTAGGAGGATTACCGCGAGTTCAACCAGGAGCAGTACCATGCTGATGTTCGTATCTATGATTGGCAGGATGACTCAGACACTGAGCTACACCTTTTCCACGGTATCGGCGTGACGATTGAGATGGCAGTCCATGATGCCGCCTACTCTGCTGTCGCACGTCTCCGAGGAGAGCTCAGCACTAACTTGGATGCCTCTGAGTTCCGATACATTCTGTATGCCCCTGTTGGAGATGCTACCGGATACTACACAGCTATCTGTGCTCCGTACGAGCCTCGTCGTTACGACCCGCAGGTTCTGATTCAGTGCACTCAGGCTTGGGATCGCACTGTTCGGGCTATCACCGTCGAACTTTTTGCCACTCGGGCATGCCTCTACGATGCTATGACGTAGTTGCTACCAGCTGTTCGTGCAGAGATACATCCAGAGTACATCCTTTACCCGCGCAGGACTCAGATGCCTGCTGGCATTGATTGGCCTGCTGTGGGAGGTCACACACCTGCACGTGGACCTCTTCTTCCAGTTCAAGACCGGATTCTGCATCAGAGTGCACATGGAGCGCAGGATCCTTCCGTGACGAACATTCGTCGTCCGCACTTGCAGTTACCCCGTTTCGGTGGTTCTTCCCGACATTGATGTAGCCTTCGCTATGTCGCGTTGTTGTATCCCTCCACCGCGTGCTTGCGTGCCGCCTACGTTGTCTAGCTTGCCTTCATGCTGTTATAACGCTGGTCTGTAACTGAACTGGTGTATGGATCTGTATGTCTTAATTGGCTACTGTTAAGTATCTATTACACAGCTTAATTGTTGTCGTGACCGGCAAGATGACACCGTTCTCCCTACTCTCGATCGACCCTCTTCACAGTTCCACAGGATCGGAACCTGACTCTCCCGTACAACATTGATTCCGAAATATTCTTTGCACTTGACTTTGTGTGTTAGCCAAATGTGTCGTATTCAGCGTCAACATTTTGAGCTCTTCCGAGTTGTTAATTGAATTCATGGGGAGCAATGCCATCCTTGCCTCTCACCGATCTGTGTTATCATCGTCAATCTCTTTGGCTACTTGCCCACGCATTGCTGTTAGTCTAGAGCGAGTTCAGGCCATTCTTGACTGGACTCCACCGAAGAATGTCAAGCAAGTCAGAAGTTTTCTCGGCCTTGCAAGCTATTGTCGTCGCTTTGTTGAGAATTTCTCAAAGATTGCCAAGCCCCTGACTAATCTACTTCACAAAGGCGTTAAGTTTGAGTGGACAGAAAAATGTCAGGAAAGTTTTCAAACACTCAAAGACAAGCTGACATCTGCCCCAGTACTTGCACCTCCAGATTCTTGCAAAGATTTTGTGATCTATTGTGATGCATTCCGTGAAGGATTAGGCTGTGTCCTAATGCAAGAGCGTAAAGTGATTGCTTATGGCTCTCGACAGTTGCGTCCGCATGAAGAGAACTATCCCGTACATGATCTAGAACTAGCTGCTGTCATCTATGCATTGCAGTTGTGGCGACATTACCTTCTCGGTAATCATTGCGAGATCTACACGGATCATAAAAGTCTGAAATACTTGTTCACTCAGCCATCTCTGAACCTCCGTCAGCAGAGATGGATGGAGACCGTAGCAGACTTTGACTTGGGTATTTCTTATACACCAGGCAAGGCTAATGTAATGGCTGATGCCTTGAGCCGCAAGTCATATTGCAACCACCTCCAGGTTCACAAAGTTCAGCCCTCGCTTGTTGAAGAATTCAGAAAGCTGAACCTCCATATTGTTCCTCCTGGTGCACTCGCTCCCCCTCCTCCCGAGTGCCACAAAATGAACCTCCACGTTGTTTCGCAGGGTTCTCTCAATACTCTGGATGCTAAACCAGATCTTGTGGACACCATCAAATGGCTTCAGAAGGCTGACAATGAAGTCAAGAGGATTAAACGCTATCTAGCAGAAGGAAAGCCCTCACTCTTCACTATTGCTGATGATGGCACCTTATACTTCAAAGGCTGCCTAGTGGTGCCGTGTAAGGAGAAAAACCTGGACAAGACTAAGGAGGTTATGAAAGAAGCTCATGACACTCCTCTGTCAATTCATCCCGGAAGCACCAAGATGTACCAAGATATTCATCAGAGATTCTGGTGGTCGAACATGAAGCAAGACATTGCACGCTATGTTGCTGAATGTGACGTTTGCCGTCGTATCAAAGCAGAACATCATGGCCTGCTGGAACACTGCAACCTATCTCTATTCCTGAATGGAAATGGGACCATGTTGAAATGGACTTCGTCACTGGATTTCCCAAATCACAGAAAAGTAATGAAGCTATTCTTGTCGTCATTGACTGCTTCTCTAAGGTGGCCCACTTTCTGCCAGTTAAGGAGACAATCACTGCTAGTCAGTTAGCAGACTTGTATGTTTCCCGAATTGTGTCACTCCACGGTGTTCCGTTGGGGATCAGTTTTGATCGTGGCAGTCCCTTTACCTCAAGATTCTGGAAAAGTTTCCAAGAAGCTCTGGGAACGCATCTGTCCTTCAGCACTGCTTTCCACCCTTAGTCTCAGGGTCAAGTCGAACGAGTTAATCAAGTGCTCAAAGATATGATCCGAGCTTGTGTCATCTCCTTCGGTAAGAAATGGGAGGAATCTCTCCCGTATGCCGAATTCTCTTACAACAATAGCTATCAAGCTAGTCTGAAGATGGCACCGTTTGAAGTTCTTTACGGACGAAAGTGTTGAACCCCTCTGAATTGGTCAGAAACTGGGGAACGCTCACTCTTCGGACCAGACATTATCCAACAAGCTGAAGAAAAAGTCCGCATCGTCCGGGAACATCTGAAAACTGCTCAGTCTCGTCAGAAGAGCAACTATGACTGAAAGCACAAGGTAATGGTCTATCAGCCTGGCGAGCAAGCTTATCTTCATGTCACTCCATTGAAAGGCACTCATTGGTTTGGAATCAAGGGCAAGTTAGCCCCTCGCTACATTGGCCCGTTCCGTATTCTTGCCCATCGAGGAGAAGTGGCATATCAATTGCAATTGCCGCCAAATCTTTCTCAAGTGCATGATGTCTTTCATGTATCCCAACTTCGTCGCTGCTTCAAGGATCCTATTCGAGCTGTGGATCATTAAATGCTTGAATTGCGGGAAGATCTGTCTTATCCAGAATATCCCGTCCGCATTCTTGATGAAGCTGAGCGTTGAACTCATCAGAAAGCAATCAAATTCCTTAAGGTTCAGTGGCCGAATCATTCTGAAGATGAAGCCACTTGGGAACGTGAGGATAATCTTCGCGAAGAATACCCCTCTTTCTTTCAGTCTTCCTCTTAATTCTCGGGACGAGAATTCTTGTTCGATGAGGAGAATTATAACACCCCCTGTATTAACAACAGTGATCACCTTTAGTTAATGCCATGTTAGCAAGGTTAACAGTGCCTAATCATCATTTGCATCATATTGCATTTCAACTCCTAATTCAAACTTCACATTAAATTCAAAGTGGAAAATAAAAGTTTTTCAAACCAGGAACTAAAATGTTCATTAAGTAACAAATATTCTAGAGACCATTCTAAAAATTGTAACCAGCATCAATGGGTTTAGTTAAGTGCCCCTAACAACCTCAAACAGTGGCTAACAGCAACATTTAATAACCTTTTATTTAATCTAAATTAAATATGAAATTATGTTTTACTCAAACTTGTTTTTGGTGATAGGATATAATGCACTGTATTTAATGGGCTAGCTCACATATTTTTATAAAAACCATTAAGTGCCCCAGCAATTTGCAAAAATAGAAAAGAAAAGAAAACAGAAAAGGAAAGAAATAGCAAAAGAAAAAGGAAACATAACCCCCCACTGGGCCTAGCCCAGCCGGCCCACCCCGCGCCTGGCCTACATGGCCCCCCACACCCAGGAACCCTAACCTAACTCCCCCATTTCCCCGATCCCCCTTTCCTCCCCCGATCTGGACGCCCGCGTCCTCGATGCCGCCCCGCCGTCGCCGGCGCCCGCCTCCTCAACCCTCCTCCCCGACCGGCCTCCTGGCGCCTCTGCTTCCTCCCGACGCCAGGCATTGCCATGGCTGCCGCGACTCCCCGTCCTCGACCTCTTCTCCAACCACGCCCGGACGCCAACGCCGTTCGCCGTCGCCGCCATCTCGCCCCCATCGTCGATCTGCCTCGCCGGACCATCCTGAGCCCGCTGCCCTCCCCGACCGGCCCCCTGTGAGCCGCGCCTCCCCTCCTCCCTGTCTGCTTCCGCAGCACCGCCGCCTAGCCACCGCAGCTCGCCTCCCTCTGCAGCTGCGGCTCGCCGCCGCCCGCGCCCCCCAAGAGCCCGCGCGCTCGCCCGTCGTGGCCGAGCCCTGGCTCGCCGGCGCGCGCCCACTACCCTGCGCCCCTGCCCGGCACCAGCTCCGCCCGCCGCTGCGCTACTCATCGCCCTGCTCCCCTCAACACGCGCCGGACTGCCGCGACCCCTGCTGCCTGCGCCCTGGGCCGGCACCCACGCCCGCACGCGCCCCCTGTCGCGCTTGCTGCGACCTTCATCCCCCGCACGCCCGCGCACGCACGCACCCGCTCCAGTCCGAGCTCGCGCCGACCACCGCCGCCCCCCACGGCCAACTCTGGTGCCCCGCCGGCCGTCGCTCGTGTGCCCGAGTCCGCCCTGTCTGGCGCCTGGCGCCGCACGCCCGTAACCGCACCGCCCACGCCCGCTAACGGCCACATGGGCCACTGACTGCTGGGCCCCACCCCCTGTGCCTATGACAGGTGGGCCCAGCCAGAACGAAAATGTTTAAAAAATAAAAAATAATATAAATATTAACTAATTAGTTAATTAAATAGTTAATTAACTTAATTAATTCTGTCTAAATAAACTAATTAATTAGTTAGTCTAATTAATCTGTAATTAGTATAATTAAACCTTAATTAACTAAACAGTCAATAACAGGTGGACCCCACCTGTCAGGTTGACCACTGACGTCATGCTGATGTCATGATGATGTCACCCTGCTACTGTTTCGAATAATGTTGATTTAAAATAAATAAATAAATTCGGAAAATGATTAAAACTTTACAAAATCATATAAAATAAACCGTAGCTCAGATCGAAAAACTTTGTACATGAAACTTGCTCAGAACGACGATACAAATCTGAATACGCCCTCCGTATTCCTGTCAGATGCCCCTAACTAGATGAACATCGAACTTTTCGCCTGATTTAAATAAATGAACAGTGCTCAACTTTAATAAAATAAATCCGAATAAATTCCTAAATTAACTAAATCATTTAGTTAGGCAGTAGAACACCTCTGCACATCATTTAGACATGTCATGCATATTGTTTGCATTTTTGCCGTGAATTTATTGTTTCTTCTCCCCCTCCTTTCTCTCTTGATAGACGCCGAGACCGACGCCATTGCAGCTGAGTACGACTATGCTCCAGACGAGCAGCCCGTTGACGACCCCTCCTACTTGCCAGAGCAACCAGGCAAGCCCCCCCCCCCCCTTGAGCATCCAGATATCACCAATTCTATTTTCTCCTGCTTGCATTAGATTTTGCTACTGTTAATGTTTGCTCCTATTCTGATGCATAGCCTACTTTTGTAACCTGCTTATTGTTACCTTATCTGCCTATGTTAAACAGCTTAGTATAAGTTGGTAGTGAATCATCAGTGACCCCCATCACTTTACCCTTGTTGCCTCTGCTTCATCATCGACTACTCGATCAATGTGATCGTCGACCAGAGACCGACACATCACTTCACCCCCTTAGTTGTACGACTCTGCGTAGTTACTATCGAGTGCCAAGGGTGATACCTCGTAACGCACTCCTGATGAATACTCTGCAGTGTAGCTGTTTGGTCGAGGTCATCGAGGGTGATTCCTCCTTCTCCACTTCCGTTACGACTCTGTCGTGCAACCCCTCAGTGTGAACCTTGAGGGTGATGCCTCATACGTTCACCCTGATGATTTCATCGAGTGGAATCCACCGAGGGTGATTCCTCGGGTTTCCCCCTTGATTTTATGACACACGGTTACTTTGACCTTTGTTACAGGCGGGTCGACCCTGGTGGGTACCCGCAGGGGATCTATGATGTCGGGTGTGCCGAAAGGGCACTCGAGTGTGACATTGTGGCGAAGCTTCAGAAACTCTGATCGTCTCCGCGTGTTACTAAATCAGCCTACCGGATTTGGGTATTTGATCTGAGTGGGTCGACGTGCCTTATACGCACTACCACCACGCGGGATAATGCCCTCTCCGTTATACGTTTGTCCCGAAAGCTCTTCAGATATCGTGATTCACCGTGCGGGCTGATCGCCGGGAATGGGCTGTATACTTCACTGATGAGTTCAGTGTCGCGCCTGCACCCCGGCCAGCCACGCAACACGCAGGGTGCCCAGGGCGATGGACCAAGACCCCTGGGTGCATAGGTTTAGTCCGGCGTGCTGACCTCTCTGCTGAGCCTAGGTAGGGCGCTGCTTCGTGTTGATCTCCCGAGGCCGGGCATTACCCAGCAAGTATGTCCGGCCAGAGTTGATCGAGCGTGTTGGGTAACAGTAGTGCACCCCTGCAGGGAAGAACTTCTATCGATAGCCGGTCCTACGGTAAAAGACGCTCAGTTTGTGTATCCCGATCTACTACTTGAACTGGATACTTGTTACTTAATTGAAGCTTCGGGATCGCTTTCTCGCAGGGAGTCGAGGAAGGATCTCCAGGCTTTGCTTCAACCTGTTTGCTTAATAAAATGCTATTCTACTCTCTTCTATTGCTGCAAGATGGTGGCTACGTGAAGATGTTTGAATATGCTAGACTTCGATAGGACTAGGCCTTCTCTCTATTTTGGCATTTCTGCAGCCCAGTCCACATATACAACCTTTCCCTTTGATAATGTTGCATATGTAGTTTAGATCCTTGCTTGCTGAGTACTTCGGATGAGTACTCACGGTTGCTTTGCTTCCTCTTTTTCCATATATTCCCCTACTTAATGATACAACAGACGATGGAGCCTAGGAGCCAGATGCCACCGCAGGAGCTTACTACCAGGAGGGTCCAGATGGGACGTACTACTTGATTGAGCCAGCCGACCAGGAGTAGGATCAGAGGCTCCCAGGCTGGAGGCCTACGCCTTTCGATCAAGAGTCGTTGTTTGTGCTAGCCTTCTTAAGGCAAACCTTGGCTAACTATGTCTGTACTCAGATATTATTTGTATGACTGACTTACGTATTCGGATCCTCGTGATCCCTGGTCTGTAATATTGTGGATCTCCGTCTATTTGTGCTAGAGTTGTGTTGTGATATCTTCCCGTGAGTCCCTGTGCTTGATCGTACATGTTTGCGTGTATGATTGATTCGGGGGCGTCACAAAATTTGACAGCATAGTCACCCAGGATAACATTCACGACTTCCAGGGTTTCGCAATTAACCCCAATTAAGATTGTAGGAGATATGCCCTAGAGCCAATAATAAATGTTATTATTTATCTCCATGCTCATAATTATGTTTATGTTCCATGCTATAACTGTTGTGGTTCCCGAGCCCGTATATACATAAAGGCTCTGGGGAAAACACATGTGCACGTGTGGAATAATAAACGGTAAAATGTATTCCTAGTCATGCCTCTAAGACTAGCTCAAGTGTTGCATGATGATTATGTTTTCCCAATCAAGGGCATGTCTATGCCAGCAATTTTGAGGGCACAATGTTAGAAGAACAATTGTGTTAAATCGACCCAAATTGATGTTAAGCTATGAGATACATTCGTCACAAGTTAATGGTTAATAACACAGAGATGGTTAACATTTGCATGATTCCTCATACCATGAGAGTATCGAGTTTCTTCATGCTTGATTCATGAACTTTGGGGTTTGTTAAATGTCATCCGTAACTGGATGGCTATTACGGCGGCTTACGGGTTCATGGGAAAGTATGTCAAGTAACTTGACAGCTCAAGATTGGGATTTGCTCCTTCGACGATGGAGAGATATCTCTGGGCCCTCTCGATGTTACGGTATCCATCACCGTCTGGTACCGGTAACGAGGTAACTGGCATAGTGGACCAGTCGTTGATCCACGGGAATGCCAACATGCCTCACCTCGGGTATTTGTAACATATTGCGAAGCAACAGGAATAGCACACAACAACTGGAGGTTCACTCGAATATTCATTCGTGTGGGTATAGGGGTCAATATGGGTGTCCACGGCTTCGATGTTGATCATTGATCGGAAAGAGTTCCGGCCATGTCTATACTTCACCGAACCTATAGGGTCACATGCTTAAGGGTCATCTATCTGCTGAATACTAGACAAGGAGTCTGAGAGAAATTCACCGAAAAAGTTTCGGACACACCAGAAAGGTTCCGGAGAGAGAACACCGGAATAGTTTCGGTAAAACCAAAAAGTTGTCTCGGGGTATTCCATTAAGTCAAATTGGTTCCGAGACATGCCTGATAATTCTTGGAGGGTTCCAGAATTATTCTGGAAACTTCTGGGAATTTTCCGGCATAAAAACCGGAAATGTTCTGGAGCTGCCGAAACCACTTCAGATGCTTTTCGCAGATGAAAATCACTAATCCGGAATTGTTCCGGAACGCGTTGAAAATTATTTTAGTGGGTACTGGAAATGTTCTAAGCCCACATAAATATTTTAAGTTCGAACGGACGCTGAAAAATGTCGTCGAGAATAGTGAAAGTGCTTTTTGGATATTTTTCGGAAAGCCACCTTTTTGGGCTTTGCTCAAAAGATCTAAGGGATGACTTGGTGGATGGAAAGGTGGTGGGGCCACCAAGGAGGCAGCCATATTCATTCATGGCCTTGGGGGGCCCCCCATAGGGCTTCCTTCCACCATTTGGTGCTCCACTTGCCTCCCCATTTTTCCCTTATGTATGACATAAAGCATGGGCACTTTGGGTGTTTCATGTGGCACACTACCCCTTGGTTTTCCTCTAAATAGGAGGTGACGGGGCGGCCCAAACCTCATCCTTGCTCTCATACACATGCCATAGACTTGTCTGACTTCTCTCTCCCTCCCACGAAAAGAGTTTCGTAGAGCCGAAAGGCTGTCTAGGTTCCGGCAGGAACTAGTTCTGGACGGTGAAGCCCTGCCGGATAGATGACACCATATGTGTGCAACCCCGTAGAGAGGTCGTAATTTCGATCTTTGTGCCCGAGGGGCTGTTTTGAAAGTGCCTCCCGAAGGGCTGTCCAAGTGACGGTCTGAGTTCTGTGAGTCCTCCCGAAGGGCTGTCCGAGTGACCGTCTGAGTTTTGAGAGTGCCTCCCGAAGGGCTGTCCGCGACACCATCCGAGGGACTGTCCGACCGCCTCCCGGAGGGCTGTCCGTGGGGCATATGAGGGAGTACATCCTCGCGGTTGGGAAGTTGTAAATCCTAGCTGCGGGGATCTGCATCGCCGATCGTCATCGACTCTACTTCCGCTGCGCTACGAGTCGGTAACGAAAAAGATCAAACCTTGTATGCAATCTCCATAGTGGTCCTGGGCTGGTGCGTAGGTCGGCAATTCTTTGTTTTCTGCTGCGTTACCCTACAGTGGCATCATGAGCCGTGCTATGCGTAGATGCAGGTTGTGATCTAGAATACATAGAGATGTATGGGTGTTGCACAATATAATTAGGTAATAGATGAGTTCTATTACTGAAAGTTATTTGTGCGGGTAGCAGATGAAATCTATTACCCGATGTTCCTGTTGCTTCCCTTGAATTTGCATAATCCTGATCTTAACGGCATGGTGGAATCTCACAAAGTTCTGGCAATCCGCGATCCTTTCATGCTGCTCCTAAGTATGCTGATTGACAGATCAACGAAGTGCTAACAGTTCTTTGGGTTCCACCGTAGTTAAAGAAAGATGGATGTTTCGCAGACGAAAGGGCAATGCAGATATGATCTGCATGGGGGTCATGCGTATGACGAAGTTTAGTATGGGGTTCGAGATTTTATTATCTCGTGCTTCATACACCCCGCAAAGTTAATCTAGCGACTTGATGATGGACGTTGGTAGCTTCGGTTTGTTTCGAAACCTTAGAAGCCACGAAAAACAAGTTTTTGCATGAACCGATTAGAGGCGTCTAACTTGGTTTTGCAGGAGGGTTTGCATGTGCATGTGATGTGGTATAGCAGTGCTCATAATAATTTGATTATGTATGAGATGACTATATGATGTAAATTGATTAACATGACCTGCGTGTCATGATTCGGCATGATGGCTGGAGCCATATGATTGTCACTTTAATGACCTGCGTGTTAATCTTAAGTAATGCACTTATTTTATTAACTATAGAGATAGCAATATTATTTGGTGCATCGACAAGGTGGTGGCAATCATCGCGAAGGTGAACACCAACGCGAATGCCGAAGACGAAGAAATACAAGACTTCTCCGTCAGAAAGGGCTATACCATATCATGCTATTATGAATTGCCTGAGATCTTTATCCCTTTGGTGCACCCTTCTTGATTGCCCGATAGTCGCTCTTTATTAAGGTGATTTCTCACTTAAAATATCAAGTAGTTAGTGTTCTCCCAAGTGTAGCACGGTCACAGCATGTATCCTTTCGGGGTGCCACATGCTACCATGGGCATGAACGACTGGAAAGTGTAAGGCGGGTGAGGCCAAACCTCACTGCAAGATCACTTGGTTGTCTTGACGTTCAGGCAGGAAAGTCCTGAGCTCGGAACACATGCATCGAAAGATGAACAAGAATCACATAAAGATGTGATTGGCAAGCTGACCTACAGGTTGAGATTTTCGTCATCTGTGATGCTACCATCGTGGCGAACAGTCAAAACTTGGGTCTTGAATCATTCACAATCAATTATGAGAGATATTGATTTGAATGGGAGCGCGCTGTAGAATTAACTTGTTTAATTCTCAGTGCAATTAATTTCGAACACTGTCTAAGTGCGATTTGCAAAATAGTTGTAGAATAATGGCTCGCGTTTCCACCTTCCCTATTAAAATTGAATAAGCTGTTTTTATCTGGTTAAAACTTTATGATTGATAAACGTAATGTGAGGATTGTCCTCAAGAGTGCCGAGAAGGACTTTGTCCTATCGCATGCTTTCGGTATCCTCCCGCAAATGCTATGGATGATGTGACTCTCGTCCTTCGATCCAAAAGCTAGAATTCCGTTACGGTCAAGTGCAACATGTTTGATTCCATGAGACCCGAACTTCAAAGGTTTTGGGATAGCTATGTGATATTCATGGAACTGAAAATAATTTTCAGACACAAACAAAGGCTAAAAGATATGTGATATCCAAAGCAATGTTTGTTTTGCAAACTGTTAGTAAAAGTGTTTACTGGGCATTTAACTGATGAGAGAGGGATCCAGAAGAACGCCTGTCATATGATGAAGTTGGATGCTTCTTCTGGATGTAGGAGAAATACTGAAAGTTAAACTGTTAGAAGTATAAAGGGAAAAAGAAATAAGACTGGAATATCCAGCTCATGTATGAATGTCATACAAGTTTTTGATGTATAGAAGGCTGGTCAAAGATATAGTTCTTGGGAATTATGGTTAAACATGTTAATCACTAATTCTTGGGTATTGTGAGTTGATCACAAAGATACCCGCTCAGTTGCCTTCTGTTGCAACTCGATGCAAGAACTACTACGGCCTAAAAGACTTCCCAGTTATGAGGTTTAGGTATACACAGGGAACATAGTAAATGTTACTATACCTTCCATCGGTGTATTACCGTCTGTATTTATTTTCATGATTCATTTTAGAGTTTCATACACTCTAGCCCATTGCATAAGGTATCTTGCAAGAAGGTTGTTCATAAGAGAACTTTTGATATTCCGTGTTATGAATAACACAAAGGCCAAACTTTCATTATGAATGAGATGTATGTTATGAATATTGCTAATAATACATTACCTCTGGGTTTACTTTGATAATTCATTTTAGAGTTTTATACACTCTAGCCCATTGCACAATGTTTGTTGCAAGAGGGTTGTTCATAAAAGAACAATTGTTGTTCAGTATTATGAATAACATAAGGGCCATACTTCCATCATCGATGGGACGTATGTTATGAATTTTGATGGTAATATGATACATCCAAAACACTGACGCTAAATGTCGCAAGACTAAAAGAATACCACACAAGTGTGGCACTGCATTTGGTCACATTGGAGAAACCCGCATGGAAAATTCCATTATGATGGATTTTGAAGTCGTTTGATTTTGAATCATCTGACACTTACAACTTTCCTCCGAAAAGTGAAGTGACTGAAATACCATTCACATGCCATAAGTAACGAGCAACAAACTTATTGGTGATCATACATTTTGATGTATGTAGTTCAATAAATATTGTTCCAAGCAGTGGATTTGTCTATCTTCAAAAATGACTCAAGTAGATATATGGATATTTACTTGATGAGACGCAAGTCTGGATCTTTTAAAATCATTCGAAAGGTTCTCAATATGAAGTAGAAATTATTGTAACAAGAAAATTATGTTTCCGCAATTAGATTGCTGAAATGAATATTTGAGTTACAAGTTTAGCGAATGTCTGATGAGTTGTCAAAAGAGTTTCATAACTTGCACCTCCCGGAACACCACTGTGAGTGGAATCTCCGTAAAGATGTAATCAAACCATTTGTGACATGGTAAGATCAAAGATGACATAAATCAATTGCCATTATCCCTTTTTTAAAGTAATGCTTTAGAGACTGCGGCTTTTACACTGAAAAGAGCTCCATCAGATCTGTTGAAATGACGCCATGTTTGGTACGCCCAACCATGATATATCTTTTCTTAACATTTGGAATATGGGGCTTGTGTAAGATGTTACAAACCTATTCCAAATCAGACAAGTGCTACTTTGTAGGTTATCCCAAGTTATTGGGTATTCCCCCACCACTATGCCGAGGCAAAGGTTTTTGCCACAAAACGGTATGCTTTTAAAGAGAATAGTTCTTGCAAAAGGTGAGTGGGAGGACAGTGCAACTCGATGAGATAAGAGTATCTTCGTCATCAGATCAAGGGAAATGAGCCTTGGAAGTGATTCCAGGGTTTCCTACTGCGACTGATACGGAAGCCTCTACATGAGATGTATGAACTTCGATCGAACTTACAGTTGAACCACGCAGGCAAAACTCGTGCAAACCTCTCAGGTGCACAAACGAGATATTGTTGTTAGACAACAGTATACCTACGATACACAAGGAAGTGTTGATGGGCCCTGACTCCGGAATTGGCTAAATGCCAATACAATCTGAGATAGTTTCCATATAAATGATTCAAGATCATATCTTGATAAACCCTTTGGAAGATTTGGAGTCTAACGAACATTAATGGAACTATAACTAATATGGATAAAATGTTTTATCCATAAAGCTCGACTTGTTTCAATAACAAATTCAAGGAGTTGACTGCGATGAGATTGTCTCACCGTAGCGATGCTTAAAATCGGTTCGGGTTGAACTAGCAATTAATATATATTTCAATCATGAGATATGAAACATGGATAACAAAAGGATTTCCATGAGATGGAAATGCAACCTAGGACTTGTGAGTGATACAGTCCAAAGTGTTTTGTCGATCCAGAGGATGCTAGTAAGTATGCAAACTTCAGAGTTCTAGCGATGGACAGAAGAGAGCAAAGTGGAGTTGGAATCTTCGTTTTGATGAAATGGTCAAAAGAGTTTGACTTCATCAATGGGTAACGAAGATGCTTGTGGTTTCAAGAAAGTAAGTGGGAGCATAATGATATTTCTAAAAAACCTTGTGTGCTTGACACATTGTTAATTGGAAATAAATTTCTTGACATGAATTAGGACTTCATTTGAAAATAGTTTTTTTATAAAGTACTTGGGCTGTATTGCCTTGCTATTAGGCATAATGATCTATGGAGATAGATTGACCTAATGGGGCTAAGCAAATAAAATACATATTGACAAGATGCTAAAACAGTTTAGCACTAAAAACGTCAAGGAGTGATTCTTGCCGAAGTCACATGGAATTTTTTTTTGCAAGACTCGGTGTCCCAAAACACTGATGAGCAAAATACATGATGGAAATTCCACACACTCTTGTGTTTGGATTAATCATGTATTCCATGGTATGTAAAACAACCAGATATGTCCAATACTCCCAAGGAGTTGCGAGTACAGATACCAAAGTGATCAAAGCACTGATCATAGGACAACAGTGAAAGATGTCATTAAGTACTACAGTAGCACTGATGACATGTTTTCTTGCAAGAGTAGATAATGAAGAGCTCGTTGTAAACTTGTTACATCAATACAATCTTCATCAATGCTTCATGCGATTTTCAATTTAAGTTAATGGTTTTGTCTAATACACGATATGGTGGCACGGTGTTTGGAAATTGTTCCAAACAGGATACTGTGGCGAATTCTATAACAAGTGGCTAAGTATGCTGCCGCTTTCGAAGCGACAAAGAAAATGTTGAATCATATAGTTCATTCATGAACTTAGTATGGTTCCTAGATGACTTTGGTCAATGGGACACTATTGCAGATAGTTGCTCCATAGCTCAGTCTGAGGAATCAAGGTTCGACCTGTGATTCACATATATAGAAAGCCAAGTCCACACAAAATATGCATTTTGTGAAAGCGTGAAAACGCGAGGATATGCAAAGATACACACGGAGCTGAAGTCGTCAGATCCGTTGGACATCAGGCTATACCACATGCAAAACATATTTTACCCAGTGTGCCATGGGTGTAAAGCGCATTAGCATTAACTAGATTATTGACTCTAGTGCAAGTGGGAGTCTGTAGGAGATATGCCCTAGAGGCATTAATAAATATTATTATTTATCTCCATGCTCATAATTATGTTTATGTTCCATGTTATAACTGATGTGGTTCCTGAGCCCGTATATCCATAAAGGCTCTGGGGAAAACCCATGTGCACGTGTTGAATAATAAACGGTAAAATGTATTCCTAGTCATGCCTCTAAGACTAGCTCAAGTGTTGCATCATGATTATGTTTTTCCAATCATGGGCATGTCTATGCCAGCAATTTTGAGGGCACAATGTTAGAAGAACACTTGTGTTGAATCGACCTGAATTGATGTTATGCTATGAGATACACAAGTTAATGGTTAATAACACAGAGAAGGTTAACATTTGCATGATTCCTCAGACCATGAGAGTATCGAGCTTCTTCATGCTTGATTCATGAACTTTGGGGTTTGTTAAACGTCATCCGTAACTGGATGGCTATTACGGCGGCTTACGTGTTCATGGGAAAGTACGCAAGTAACTTGATAGCTCAAGATTGGGATTTGCTCCTCCGACGATGGAGAGATATCTCTGGGACCTCTCGGTGTTACGGTATCCATCATTGTCTGGCCGGACACAGGGTGATTTGATCACAGGGATGCCGGAACACGGTAAAAAGAAAAGAGAACAATACCGGTAACGAGGTAACTGACATAGTGGACAAGTTGTTGATCCACGGGAATGCCAACATGCCTCACCTCGGGTATTTGTAACATATCGCGAAGCAACAAGAATAGCACACAACAACTGGAGGTTCACTCGAACATTCATTCATGTGGGTATAGGGGTCAATATGGGTGTCCACGGCTCCGATGTTGATCATTGATCGGAAAGAGTTCCGGCCATGTCTATACTTCACCGAACCTATACGGTCACACGCTTAAGGGTCATCTATCTGCTGAATACTAGACAGGGACTTTGAGAGAAATTCACCGAAAAAGTTTCGGACACACCGGAGAGGTTCCGGAGAGAGAACACCGAAATAGTTTCGGTAAAACCGAAAAGTTTTTTCGGGGTATTCCATTAAGTCTAATTGGTTCCGGGACATGCCTGATAATTCTTGGAGGGTTCCAGAATTATTCTGGAAACTTCTGTGAATTTTCCAGGATAAAAACCGAAAATGTTCCGGAGCTGTCGAAACCACTTCAGATGCTTTTCGCAGATGAAAATCACTAATCTGGAATTATTCTGGAACACGTTGAAAATTATTTTAGTGGGTACTAGAAATGTTCTAAGCCCACATAAATATTTCAGTTCAAACGGACGCTGAAAAATGTCATCGTGAATAGTGAAAGTGCTTTTTGGATATTTTTTGGAAGACCACCTTTTTGGGCTTTGCTCAAAAGATCTATGGGATGACTTGGTGGATGGAAAGGTGGTGGGGCCACCCAAGGAGGCAGCCATATTCGTTCATGGCCTTGGGGGGCCCCCCATGGGGCTTCCTTCCACCATTTAGTGCTCCACTTGCCTCCCCATTTTGCCCTTATGTATGACATAAAGCATGGGCACTTTGGGTGTTTCATGTGGCACACTACCCCTTGGTTTTCCTATAAATAGGAGGTGAGGGGGCTGCCCAAACCTCATCCTTGCTCTCATACACATGCCATAGACTTGTCTGGCTTCTCTCTCCCTCCGACGAAAAGAGTTTCGTAGAGCCGAAAGGCTGTCTGGGTTCCGGCAGGAACTAGTTCTGGACAGTGAAGCCCTGCCGGATAGATGACACCGTATGGGTGCAACCCCGTAGAGAGGTCGTAGTTTCGATCTTTGTGCCCGAGGGCCTGTTTTGAGAGTGCCTCCCGAAGGGCTGTCCAAGTGACGGTCTGAGTTCTGTGAGTCCTCCCGAAGGGCTGTCCGAGTGACCGTCCGAGTTTTGAGAGTTCCTCCCGAAGGGCTGTCCGCGACACCGTCCGAGGGACTGTCCGACCGCCTCCCGAAGGGCTGTCCGTGCGGCAGATAAGGGTGTACATCCTCACGGTTGGGAGGTTGTAAATCCTAGCTGCGGGGATCTGCACCGCCGATCGTCATCGACTCTACTTCCGCTGCGCTACGAGTCGGTAACGAAAAAGATCAAATCTTGTATGCAGTCTCCATAGTGGTCCTGGGCTGGTGCGTAGGTTGGAATTTTTTTGTTTTTTGCTGCGTTACCCTACAAAGATCCCGCCAAATCTTCCCCGTGGTGGGAGACAATGCCAGTCAAAGTCTAAACCACCGGAAATCCTTCCAAGAAACTATGAAGTAAAGTTATCTCTACCCGTCTCGAGCAACACAATAAAATCTAGCTTGTGTTCCTTAGAAGTTTCCTCCAGAAACCTACGTTTAGCCAAGTCCGCAAGACCTCTACTATTCCAGAAAATGCCTCTTATTTTTCATCATGAAATTTTTGTTTGAATTTGATTCTCGCACTTCGACTCACCGCAGAGAGTGGGTAGACCTTCCTCTTCCACGTGCGTTTGGGCTTATCCGGCACTGCCTCCGAGTCCGCATTACTGATGTCGTTGCCTAAGCTTTAATTTGGTTGTAGAGGTGCCGCATACTCCTCTGCATCCAAAGCCTCCCCGTCCAGAACACTGGAGGGCACTAGATCCTCACAAAGACATTCTAATGACCGAACACCTAGCTCGTTAACTTCACTTTCTTTCATTGGTTTAACAACCACTTTATTTTTAAGCATTTCCGTGGCTCTCTCTGCCTCAAGATTAAGAAAATCATTAACAGACCTAGCTACCTCCCGACTATTCGCCCCCAGAGAGGCCCCCATCTTAACAGCATTACTAACAATTTCGTCCTCAGAAAAATGTAATACTGAAAAACTAGTGTTCACGGACATACCTGTAGTGGCTTCGATATCTCGAAGTTTGGCTGCCCGCATAGCACGCCCCATCTGCAAGTCATCCGCGTCCGGCTGGGCCTGAATCCGCTGACTCACCTACCTATCACTGGACATCGGGTCAGGAATCCCTTCAAAAGCTACGACGTCCTCCACAGAATGACCAGTCATGGAACGGCCTCCTGCCAGGATCCCGACAGATACCACAGGACTGGACTCCACGGTCCGCACCGGGGACATCGAGGCCGGCGGCAAAGTAGGGGGTGGAGCCGAGGCCAACTGCCTCGGGCTCCCTCCCAAGACCACCGTTGAAGAAGTAACCGGCTCCATGGGTGGGGAAGTAGGGGATGGAGCGGTGGCCACCTGCCTCGGGCTCCCTCCCATGACCACCGTCGAGGGGGTAATCGACTCCATCACCTACAAGGTCGCCAACACACTCACTGGCGACATCGCCGGGGATAGTGGAGGCGGCTCCTGCTCCGTTGGCTCCCTAGTCTCGACCCAGTCCCCCCAGAGGCGGCTAGGCGCCGAAGCCGCCCTAAAGGAACCGAACCAAAGCCCCACTATGGGCGTCGAAGAAGGTGTAGTCCCCTTGTCCACAGGGGCATCCGCAGTCTGACTAGGCTGCCCGGTGGACTTAGGAACGTCTCCACGCTTGTCATGGTCCATGGTATCATCCTGCTGCCCATCTCCTCCCTCAGTCATCTCGTCATCATTAACCTTAGCACCATCATCCCCAAAAGGATACCCCTCAATCTCTACCCTGAGATCATATTTCATGCCACAATAAGTCCAGGGTACGTACTCCGGCACATAATCAATCTCGGTCACCCCGACGAGTAACCTCGCAATGCCATGGCTGCGGGTAAAAGGCATATCCACCTTCTCAGTCTTACCGATCAACGACCCAATGCTCCAGGTCTCAAAAAATCGTTAAGGGGCTTAGACGGAGCCCCATGAAACCTGACCCAAATCTGATGCAGTGGTATCCCCTCAGGCTCCTTTTTCTTCCACTCATCGAACTCAAGAATGCACGTACTGTCTGTAATTTTTCACATACCAAACACCAGGAGGCGTACTAGATCCTCCTTTCTCGGAAAATCCACCATGTACACTTGGTCGTCAATACGCACTAGAGACCACTGAAAAGTCGCAGAAACCAACCTCCTCAGTTGTTGCACTACTTGCTCATCCGTCATGGATCCGCCTGTGACACGCACCAGGCCAGTCCTAGAGCTCTCAAGACGGGGTCTGCAAGGATTCATACATGGAGTTTCGAAGAACATAAGCTTACTGTGTCACAAACTCCGTATACCGTTAGCACCGGCTTGGATGCCAAGAGAAGCGGGCAGTCACCCGAAGCATGCTTCGGCTTCAGAAAAATATCACACAACTACGCAGTGCAGCCCACCACAAAATGTCCCGCTTCGCCGCATCGGTAACAATACAGCTTTTCTTTCTTTTGCGGCCCTTTATTACCCGTTGCCTCGCCCTGCAGCCATGCTCGCTGCAGCGCCCGAACCACGTTCACCAGCCGCCGTCAATGGCAAATCCTATTTGGCGCATATGCGCCGGTTGGCCAACTGGCGCCTGCAGGCGCTTCAAATTGGGCCGGCCCGTTCCGTTCTTTTTTCCTGGTTTTCAAACGCAAAAAGTGTGAGGCGATGGGGAGTCGAACCGGCGACCTCTTCGTCGCAAGCGCACGGCTGTAGCCACCAGGGCATTCGACCGGAATGCACTAGTTGGTTCTTTCTTTGCTTTTTAGTCGTTCTTCAGTTCGGTTTCTTTTTTTATTCTTTTTCTTTTTTCTTTTTTTCTCAACTTTCTTTGTTTTCTTCAGTGCGTGTTTTTTTAATTTGTGAAACTATTTTTCAAATTCGATGAACTTTTTAAAAAATTTGATGAACTTTTTTCAAATTCGATGAACTTTTTTCAAATTTGTGAACAATTTTTCAAGTTTGTGAACCTTTTTTCAAATGCGATGAACTATTTTTTCAAAAACGGGATGAACTCTTTTCAAAATCGATGAACTTTTTCCAAATTCGATGAACTTTTTTCAAATCCGATGAACTTTTTTCAAATTTGATGAACTTTTTTTCAAATTTGTGAACCTTTTTTCAAATGCGATGAACTTTTTTTAAAAGATGGGATGAACTCTTTTCAAAATCGATGAAATTTTTCCAAATTAGATGAACTTTTTTCAAAATATATGAACTTTTTCCAAAATCTATGAACTTTTTTCAAATTTGATGAACTTATTTTCAAATTTAATGAACTTTTGTTCAAGCTATAAAGTAAAACGTACAATATTTAAGAAATTCGAAAATCCAAGTTATAAAGAAAACTATATTATTCTATGCAATAAATAGCGCGGCTCTTATAGTTCTTATAGAGTTCGCGTTTCAACTTTAGCACTAGTCATCCGATGGTGTAGTGGTTAGGTGGAATATCCCGCTGTGTAGCGGCGTGAGTTCGAGTCGTCGTTCTGCCAGATTTTCTCGTTCTTTTTTTGCGAGACTGTTTACTGCTCGCTCCGTCTGTGGGCCGGCCCACTTGGCGTTGCCAGTAGGCGCCGGTTCGCTTCCGCGGCGCCGAACGCGCCGAATAGGAGCTCCCGCCGTCAACGCCCCGATACGGGAGGCTCGTCCATGATCGAAAGATTGAAAACCAGGCGTAGAATGTCTCGGTCGAGAACTAGATGACCCCATGCTGGGTTGGCCCGCATGCCCATCATCGCGGCCCGCGGACGTGGCGTGCCTCTCAGCCTCCAACACGCCAGCCGCCGAGTCAACCGAGCCCAGCTGGGCCGCATGCCCCAGTGGCCCAAGCCGGTCAGACTTGGCCCACTAGGCCCAATCGTTTGAATCAACGCCTGCAGTTTGGCCGCCCGATCCGCTTGGATCGAGATCGCCATTGCCGGCGTTCTGCTCGCCACCGTTGCTCCGGCCGGCCTCCTCTTACGACGCGTCACCATCGTCCACTTGCCCGCATGGAAGAAGTCTTGCAAAGTCACGGTAGGAGGCCTTACCTTGAGGAGCGGGCCTCGTCATGGCCGGATCGCCGTCGCCGCAGTCCGCCGGTGTGCCACCCGCCGCAGCACCTCAAGCTGCTCGCCGTCGCCTAGACCGCGTCTCGCTGGGTCGTCCCTCAGTATGACCGTATCGACGCACGCAGCGACTTCCTCCTCTGTGTAACCCAATGCGAGGGACTCGCAGAGCATATCCGACAGGGTCGGAGAAGCGGCGCCGGCTGGCGGCGAACTGCCGATCTCCTCCTCCAATTCGTCGGCGGAGTCTTCCTCCGGGAGAGCCCAGAACCGGCCGCCACATCGCCAGCCGGCCACCGGCGTCCCGTAGTCGCGCCGTCGCCCTTGCTACCGCCGCAGCCAGAGCAAACCAGTGTCACAAAACATAGAGGTTTAGAAACTGCGAAGACGTAAACATGAGATGAACATGGCCACCGTGAATAAGTGCCACCTCGTTGGTTGTTGGTTAGTATGCATCCGTTGTTGCATGCAGATCATGTCACATAACATGACCGGGAACAAAAAAAAGGTCAAAACATAGAAACACACTACCTCCTTGCCCCTCAATCTCTGGTGTCCATCCTCCAGGTGCATAATGTAGAAACTGTTCTTTTCTCATAACAGTCAAATGTAAAATTGCACATGAACTCCATTCTTATTCTAATCGGTGTCATTAAATTTGCCTTGTTAAAAGCAATTGATTCCATAAATTCCCCCGTTCTCTGTACTTGCAAACTGTCGAGCACCATATAGGGATGATAAATCATCAACAAACAATGTGTTTGCTTTTCTTTGCTAACTTGGCTCTGGTGTTGTGCTTATTTCTTCCTACGCATCGTGCCTCCCGAGGGAATCGTAGGAGTAGTCAGTAGTCGCCGGATCCCGCGACGGCCTTGGTCGGAGGTGTTGGTAGCCGGTGAGGTCTATTGTCGCGGCGCGCCCGCCGGCGCTGCCTGAGTCAAGGAACTCGAGCGGGCAGTCGTGGTCGCCAGCAGCACGGCGTTGGCGCGACCATCTCCTCCGCCTGCAGCGGCCGCCGTGGGATGCAGCTCCTCGTTGTGCGTCACTGCGGCCACCGAGCAGCCAAGTTCGAGCCTGTCGGCACCACACAGGAAGCACGCACTCACGACACCCGCTAGGGCTATAGCTTTGGTGCGTGCTGGGCTTCTCACCGACATCGCCGGTAGCGCCACTAAATTTGTTGCCCGATGAGGGAGCGCAGGGTGAACGACGTCATGTTCATCATAGACGGCGGGGCGGGGGTGACCAGCCGGGGGTGGGAGGTTCTGCACAGGACGAAAGAGGAAGGCGGACGGTGTGGGCGCCCTTAGGACGTGGTTGTCGGGAGCGAGCGCGATGGTGTCGCCGAAGTGGCTGCCCGTCTCCTCAAGGCAACCCGCAGAGAACGCCGCATTGATCGGGATGTGGGGGACTCGAGAATCCAGATAGTGGATTCGATTTGATTGGGGGCTGTAGAGGAGAAGAGCAACCGAGATCCCGGATTCGATTCGATATATATGAGGGGGAGAAGGTTCCCGACGGAGTGCACGCGGCCCGTGCCCAGCCGGGAGATGTACGAACGGACTAAGCGATGTATTACCTATGAACCATTCTTTTATCTTAGGCGGTGACAAAGGCTGTAATTTAATCTGAAGAAATGATTCGTCCTTTTTTATTAGGTATAGATATAAAAAAAAGATACAATACATACAAGATTATCACTACAGCAAAAACATATTTTGCCTTGTGTTTCTCGGTAAGCCGAGTGTATTTTATCGGCCGCTTGGCGTCGAAGCACATGGCGATATCAGCTTACTGCCACGTACGCCGTGGTACGCATTAAACACTTTCGGCTTATAAGGAATGCTCGCGTAAAATTAAACATCCAACAACTTGTCCAACTCTGACAGACCGATGGGTGAAGAGCCTTGCTACCGCTACTGCTAGTGGTCGTATCCTGCCAACTAATAAGCTCAATCTCTAAGTGCCACTAGTTAACCACTTGTCCAACTAGTGTCTGCTACTCTTCTTCTCCTATAATTATCTTAGATCAGATAACTACTACCAATGGTGATCCGTGTTTGGCATTGTGCGACTCAATCTCCATATTAACAAATCCAGTTTGAATGAAATCAACAGTTCAGTCGACAATATCGCTTTCACAGTCACGGGTCTCCGGCCGGTCTGTATTTCAGATAGTTAATCATATGCACATTACTACTTGCCAAAGAAGAAAAACCAAAACCTTACTTGTGTCGACAGTGGTGACATCGTCCAGGAGATTGTATTCCTAAGCCAAGGCTGCATTCATCCCTGGTCATGTATAGTCAATTTTTTTTCTATCATCGACCACGAATTAAGAAAACACAATTCAAATATTTACCACATACAAATTAAAATAACACCAATTGATTTTGTACAGTTAGATTTCTGGTCAAGAGATTTGAAATGGATCGAACCACGTGCTCACCAGAGAGAATATTTCTCATTGACTAGTCTTGGAACAGATGAACCTATCTTGATTGGATTGGCTAGGACCAATTGCAACTTGGTGGCATTATAGTACTAGATAATCTGTCAAAGCATCACAAACAATAAAAAAAATTATTTGCAAAGGACATGATTGCTCAAAAAATAATTGCGAAGCAAATGTACCATTCCAGGCAAAGTCACTAGTTTGCATCAATAATAATGCAGCAGCTATAAAACTACTGAATAAAAACAGACACGCTCATGACAAGTTGTGCATATACCTATACGGCCTACCTGTCGCTTCGAAGATGAATAGATGATGCAAACGCAAGTTCAAACTAGTATCCGTAAATATTAGACAAGGCACGTGGATAGGCTTCAAACGGAAGACGCTTGATCCTAACCACAGAAAGGTTTTGAGATTTGGAAGTGGGGCAGCGTATATGAATCTGCATTGAACTGTAATTCGAGATAAAGCGGCAATCAATGTGAGCATGACATGATATTTCTGTCCACTGAAGGAACACAACAATTGACTCCTCAAATTTCCTCGCACTTAATAACTGTAGTAAAAGGAGTGGTTTCCTCTGTCTCACACCGGCTCCGTCGCCGGTCCGCCTCGTCTCCGGTGGCCTTTGGGCCAATGCGATGCGGTGTATCCTGGCTCTTGCCGTCGGGAGAGTTCCGTCATTAGATGTTCCTTTAAATTTTGTTAGGGTTTGTGTTCTGCTCAGAAAGACAAGAGGGCGGCATCTTTCTGAAGATGGACTAAGGTTCTCCCCGCCTACTCCTCGTTCCGGTGGTGCGTCTACCATCGTCGGTGGGTGTCTGGAGGTGTGTCTCCGGTGGATCTATCATTGGTGGATTTGCTAGGATCTTGTAATAGTTCGTCTACGTTCGTGCGTCTTCAGGTTCGATCCCTCCGATCTATGCTACTCTTCAACGGCGGCGGTTGATGTTCTGGTGCGATGGTCCTATGGGGCCTTAGAACGACGACTTCCGGATTGTCTTTTACAACACGGTTTGCCCGGCTCCAGTGAGCGAGGGGCGATGACTGCGGTGCGCCTTCAGCTCGCTTCAGTGCGTGTAGTCGTCGCTAGGTGGCCTACGGATCTGAATATAATTTTTATTACTTCTTTTGTTCATTGTACTACCATGATTGAAGATGAATAGATTGAAAGTGAGTGTGTTCGCATGGAATGGCATGTGTAGCGAGTAGCGAGTAGCCAATGGAACGCTCGTGGGTAAAATGTCCGGTCTGTGAGATGACCCAACAAAACTTTCGTCTAGGCAAATGAACGGTTGGGTCCACGTTGCGTTTTTACAGCTCTGCTTCCATGAGTCAATACAGAAGTGGAAGGAGAAATAAGGTAAGACTAGATCATTGAGGGCGCGCGTTGCTGCTGTGATTTATTTTGACACTGTATATACTCTACTCTGTCATTTTTTTTTGTTTAATTAGTATTGAGGCAATACGTGTATATTTTCTTAGTAATTTTTTGACATAATTTGTTCCACCGTAACCTAGTTGTGAAAGTATCAGTGCAACTCCTAGACAATGTAATTTCCACAGCCATGAATAATCAGGTTTTGCGTGGAATTATTTAACAATAAATCATCATGTTATTTGTTTAATAAACTATTGTGATACAGTAAAATCAGCTCATGTCCATAAAAAATAGAAGGACAAAACAAGCGGAGTTTGTTTTTTGAGGTTAGAACAAAATCAAAGTGACATCTTCATACATATGCCACATATGCACTTGAGGAAGTAAAAAACATGTTCCATCCATGAGACATTCTTGTTTAATTCAATGTCGTGGCCCATTGTCTCAAGCTGGTATATTAATCACTGGTTCAGAAATAGCCCTCACAAATAGTTCTATCTTTCGTCAACCATGCAAGTTCAACAAATTATTTTTGAAAACTGATAGGATGGGATGGCCTGGTTTACACAAATTGTTGTGTCTCATGTGGCTAATAGTTTAGTGGCAGCGATGATAGCAAAAATGCATAGGAGAAGCAGCGAGAGAACTTAAGAAAATGATCTCCAGAATACGTCAATCGGGCTTTTGCAAGAGGAAAAGTTTAAAACACTATAAGCTAATAATAAAGGGAAATCATTAAAATAACCAAATGCCAACCTTGAACATACCTAAACCCAGAACAAACATAAGGCTCAAATGCCATCTTATCACTGGATAATGAGATATAACAAACCTGACATTTCTACTAAAGGAATAGGCAAGGCAAGGCAAGGATCGTCTCCTTCTAAAAGATCCGGGAATATGCATTCTGTGAGGCTGCAACAATTAATTGTTCAGTGTACATGCAGTGTATGAATCTTTTCTGCACCCAGACATATATCTTGCATGCTTGCAGCAACATTAGTGATGTACCCTTGTTACTAATGTTGCAAGAAATAGTATCACAAAGCATGCTTAGCAGAATTTAGAATTGCATGTGCTTCAGTACAACCAAAAAGAAATTAATGTATTGCACCATAGCGAAGTAAAAGAAGTTATTCCAAAATTTAAGTGTGCTATGCATATTATGGTATTATTAATATAAATGGGCAAGACATGCTAGCTAGCATATTTGTTTCGTATCATATATTATAGAATAACACCATACCAGTACAAACATCTGACAACACTCGACTTTCTGCTTTTTCTGGATGAAACAAATGAAGCATGCCAACAACCACTTGATTCAGCGACCCTCAAATGCCCTGATTGGAAAACTTTGATTATAGAGAATCATGTCTATTGTCTCACGTCAAATTTTTGTGTTATACATGGGAAAATTTGGAACCCTATCATGTCATTTGTTGCCCTACATGAAATAGTAAAACAGAAAGGACATTTTTCGAACTTGCAACCAAATCAGGGTAGAGGTCGAAGCAAAATATTTCACCATCTGATGCATAATTGCTGACAGTTGGTAGAGACCCAAAGAGCAACATTCACTTTTATGATTAAAAAATGTTGGATAAGAAAGTAATGTATGTACTTGTGGAAAGCAGATATTGATTTAACAAAAAAGTTGGCAATAAAAGGTGAACTAAATCATTCAAGAAAAAAACTAATGTATTCAGAACATTTTAGTTGTAGTTGTTAAAGTTAAGAAAGAGCTCATTACCGGAATAACCTTTATGATATTCTCCCCCTTATGGATAATGGATTTGAACTTAGATATGTGGAAATTGATATATTTATGTGGCAACGGGAAGAGAAATTCATACAAATCCATGTAGAGAAACGAATTAATTCCAGACGTTCAGTAGTGGAGACTCAAGTCAGATCTGTAAATGCATAAATTTTTTATGTGATTACTGATGCAACAAAGCTATGTATGAAACTCAGTTTCCTATATTTAATAATTCAAGATGGGCAATACTTCATCTTTTTTTACCATAATCCACTCCATTAAAATTATTCAACTTTCATGGCCACACCTTCCGAGAGAAACGGTTGAGAGTTTTTGGTTGCACTGCTTATGCTGATGTTGATAATGGAAAGTTGGAGCCTAGGGCCGTTAAGTGCATCTTTCTTGGTTATAATTAAGTCTGGTGTTAAAGATTTTAAATTGTGGAATCCTGAAACCCATAAGGTTGTTATTAGCAGAAATGTCATCTTTAATGAATCTACTATGTTACATGATGTTCCATCTACTAATGTTCCTTTTGAGAGTGAACAGCAGCCTACTGTTCAGGGTGAGCATGTTATTGATTCAGGTGATACATCTGGTAAGGAAAATGTTGATGCACATGATGATCCCGTCGTTAATGATGATCATGTCACTCCCACTCCAAATCAGCCTATTGTTCCGCCCAGTTGGAATCTTGCACGTGACAGAGTAAGGCGGGGTACTAATAAACCTGACAGGTTAATTGAAGAGTGCAATATTGTTTCTTTTGCTTTATATGTTGCATAAGAAATTGAAGGTAATGCTGAGCCTTCTTCATATTCCGAGGCTATTATTTCTGGTGATAGTAATAAGAGGATGACCACTATGCATGATGAGATGGAATCACTTGAAAAGAATGGCACTTGGGATTTAGTAAAATTGCCTAGAGAGAAGAAACCTATTTGTTGCAAGTGGGTTTTCAAGAGGAAAGAATATGTTTCTCCTAATGATGAGACAGGATATAAAGCAAGTTTAGTTGCTAAAGGTTACAGTCAGATTCCAGGTATTGACTATAACGAAGTCTTTTCTCCTGTTGTGAAGCATAGCTCTATTCGCACTTTACTCAGTATTGTTGCCATGCATGATTTTGAGCTTGAACAATTGGATGTGAAAACCGCATTCTTACATGAAGAATTAGAGAAGAGGATATTTGTATGGAACAACCTGAAGGTTTTGTTATTCCTGGAAAAGAAAAGCTTGTCTGTAAGTTAAACAAATCTCTGTATGGATTGAAGCAATCCCCTAGACAGTGGTACAAGAGATTTGACACCTTTATGCTCTCTCAAGGTTTCAAAAGGTCTAATTATGATAGTTGTGTTTATTTGAAAACTGTCAATGGATCAACTATTTATTTGCTCCTTTATGTTGATGATATGTTAATTGCTGCAAAGAGTATGTCAGATATTGATGAACTAAAGAAGCAATTGAGTAATGAATTTGAGATGAAGGATTTGGGTGCAGCAAAGCAAATACTTAGCATGGAAATATCCAGAGATAGACCTTCTGGAAAAGTATATCTAAGTCAGAGAGGATATATTGATAAAGTTCTTCGTCGTTTTAATATGCATAATGCCAAGCCGGTAAGTACTCCGTTAGCTGCACACTTCAAATTATCATCAGCTTTATGTCCTAAGTCAGATGCAGATATTGAGTACATGTCTAGAGTTCCCTATTCGAGTGCAGTTAGTTCACTTATGTATGCCATGGTATGTTCCCGTCCGGATTTATCATATGCATTGAGTGTTGTCAGTAGATACATGACTAATCCTGGAAAAGAGCATTGGAAAGCAGTTCAGTAGATTTTCAGATACCTGCGAGGTACTTCAAATGCTTATTTACAGTTTGGGAAAACTAGAGATGGACTTGTTGGTTTTGTTGATTCTGATTTTGCTGGTGATTTGGATAAGAGAAGATCGCTCACAGGTTATGTTTTCACCATTGGTGGTTGTGCTGTGAGTTGGAGAGCAACTTTGCAGTCTATTGTGGCTTGTTCCACTACTGATGCCGAGTATATGGCTATTTCTGAGGCATGCAAAGAAGCTATCTGGTTGAGATGTTTATACACTGAGCTTTGTGCAGATTCATCTTGCCCTACCGTATTTAGTGAAAGTCAAAGTGCTATATATCTTACAAAGAATCCAATGTATCATGAGAGAACGAAGCACATTGATGTCAGATTTCACTATATTCGAGATGTTGTTGTTGAAGGTGATTTGAAGGTATGCAAGATAAGTACTCATGATAATCCTGCTGATATGATGACAAAGCCAGTTCCTACCAACAAGTTTGAGCTCTGCTCAGGCTTAGTTGGTATTTCTCACTAGTCCGATGGACTTTGACGCACAAGGTGTTTATGCTGATTTGGATGGAGTTATTTATTTTTTTCGACTACTGGAGGGAATTTGGCTTAAGGTGGAGGTTGTTAAATTGTGATCCAAATTCTAGTACCGTATTGGACTAGACGTAGTACAACCGGTGTGGGCTTTTGCGTTGGAACCGACGCGTACGAGTACAACTCGTTTACTTGTCCTACAAGGACTCTTATGTGTTGCCCCTCATATATACCCCATGTAGTCGCACCTTAGACGATCTGTCGTCTCGTGCTTGTAATACTTCTCCATCATAGTGAATGCGCCTTCGTGCGTCCGTGGATCCTGTGACGGCGGCATTTGAGCGTTGTTTCCTTCCTAGTGTTGTTGCCGAAGAAACTTTCTCGTTGCGCTTGTACCGTCAAGAGATGATTGGTGCCGATATGGTCGTTGATGTATTTGTCGACCGTTGTTTTGATCGTTTCAGAGTTTTTTTTCTTCTTTTCCCTCGCTTAGGCATAGCTTGAGTCTTGTATGACTTTGCTCTTTGCCGGTGTATTTTTTTTTGTGTGTGTTGGTGTTGACTTTGTGCATTTTGGTTATGCAGAGGCCGGGTATGTGCTCATTGTGTTTGTATCCCCTTGATGCTTCATTTTAAGTCAATAAAATCAATGATTTATCTAAAAAAACCCGATTTAAAAGATTTTAAAAAATGACTTATTTTGATGATGTCCGGCCCCAGGGCGTTATGCCAAACAGCACGATGCCCTAGCCACGTTACTAAAAGGACATCGACGAGAGAGTACAAATCCGATGATTGCAAGGCATCAGACGTCTGACTGCAAGAGCTTTGGGCGAGACCGACTCTGATTAGGTGAAGAGTTTGCACCCAATACGATCACGGGCTCGCTGTATATATATTTCAACCCAAACCCACAAGAGATCGAGACTTCCTAGCTAGATCGGTAGGTGACGACGTTGGTCGTCGACGGTGCACGCTGTAGCTAATCGATCCATCCATCCATCGGCGGAGTCATATCGGATACGTGCTCCCTTTTTGACGACGATATCATTGCGGCAACTACGGCGACGAGGACCATGGCCCACGCGCCGGAGGAGAGGTGTGGGGAGGAGGCTCTGACGGCATACTTGGCTCGCCGCCGAAAAGAGATGGAGACGGAGCCCGAAGAGTCGCGCACCGACGTGAACGCCCACGAAGCTCGTCTCTACCGTGTTTTCTGGACTGACATGTTCGCCAAAAAATGCGGCTCCTACGAGGACACGAGTAAGCCAGCATGCATGCAACCTTGGATCGTTTCATGACTCTCTTGATTGTTACCTTTACGGTTTTAATCATTCTCTCTCTCGCTGACTTTGCTACATGCACTGTGATCGTCGTTTGCAGCGTCTATCCCTCCCATGTGTTTCACCGACGGTAGCCGCGACACCTTCGTCCATGAGCAAGATACACTGCAGATCTTTTCGATCAAAGTCGACGCAATAACAGGGGGCCTACAATGGCCACTCAATGTGTATGGTATGGTCGCCGGCCGCGACATGGTGGATCACAACCGGAATATCATCTTCCATCGCGAAAGAGACAACTGCCAGAGAATCACGGAGCAGGTTTGGCCTGGCCTGGTGCATAGGAGGGGCCGGCCACAGGGGCGACTAGGGCTGGGCGTTCGGTTAATATGGTTATTACGGTTCGGTTTATTCGGTTTTTTATAATTTCGGTTTTAGAGAAATGGCAACGTGAAATAATCACACAAAAATTAGCAACCGAACCATATTAACCTAAATATATCGGTTCGGTTTATTCGGTTAACCGGAAAACCGAAGTACGTGCACCAATCAGAGCCACCACTTATATGAGCAGCTATTTGCATTGCACAAAATATACAAATAATAATCACAAGAGCTAGCGACCTTAACAGAAAATATGAATATATGATACTCAAAATGTCACATCGTTGGCTGTAATGAAAGACACAACTTTGCTATATGTATAAATGGATAGTGAATAAAGTCTCACGTACGTAAATATATCAAATAGTCTCACTTATGTAGCAGCAAAAGCAAATAGCATAATTCTTATTTTCTCACACACAAGTGGAGGGAAATCAAACAAAAGGCTATCAAATAGCTGACTGGTGACAGAAACGTGAATAAATGGGACTTCATCACAGGAGCAAGGCTTCAAGATCTCAGATCTGCAGTACTACTTCCATGGCTCCATACGGCAACCTTGCCGGAAGCAAAAATCTGAGGATTTTGTACAATAAATTTATTAGCATACCTCAATAGCAACTGCATGAAAAAGATGTATATTTTTGAACCTGATAGGCTGTAATTAATAGGTAGTAAAGTTATCAAGAAACCACACCATGTTTAGGAAGTACGATCATCCATGATGATCGAATTATCCTTATTGGAGTTGTTCTTCGAAATATTGAGCCCATTTATTTCTTCAAGTAATGCTGAAAATATAAGTAAATAATATTTAATTAATGAGTGACATGGGAGAAATCTAACAAAAATAACTCAAGTAAATTATTGACTTACCTTCCTCTAGCTTAGTTAATTCTGCAGTGTCCTCTTCGTCATTTACAGCAATAGATCCCCTCAACCAATCTTGTGTGCAGACAAGTGCTTGGACCATGAATGGAGTTAAGGAGCTCCTGAATGGATCTAAAATACGACCACCAGTGCTGAAGGCCGACTCCGATGCAACCGTAGATATAGGAATTGCTAAAACATCACGGGCCAAATGTGACAATACTGGGAATCTAGAAGAATTGACCTTCCACCACTCACAAATGTCAAACTTGCTGCCATCTTCTTCATTCTCCTCGGAAAGGTACTTCTCAAGTTCAGATTTACTAGCAGTAATTCCAAAAGTGCTCGTCCTCATCTTTTGAGCAATCAAGGACTTCATTAAACTTGTGCCACGGGCTTCAGGTTCTTGTGCTACATTGGACGGCTGCACTTTATCACTTGGAGCATATATCTTTCCATATTCTTCAAATAACTCGTGAAGCGTCTTACTTATTTCAGTCCAAACTACTTACCCTTGGGTCTCACCAAACATCTCCAGAATAGCTATCTTTATGTAATTTGACAACTTGTACCTTGGATCAAGAGAAACCGCAATAAAAATAAGGATGTTGAAGCTTTTATGATCCCCCCAATATTTATTGTACTTAGCTATCATCCTCTTAGCCATGTCCTTACGCAAAGAATCTTCGCTTTCACACCATTGCCGCAACAAGATGATAACATCGGCTATCTCATGAAAAAATATGTGAGCTGTACAGTGTAGCGACGCGGAAACACGAACAGTAAGCTTGTAGAAGTGTTCCAAAAATTCTGTCATCTTTCTTGCATTATCCCAATCTGCGGCTTCTGGAACTCCCGGAGCTTTCTCACCATTTAAATCAAGTGCATAGTAAGGGTCCTCATCAGCATACCTATAAAAAACTTGCTCATACGTTGCTGCAGCACTCAACATAAGGTATGTTGAGTTCCATCTAGTAGGTACATCCAATGACAAAAAAGCTTTACTTTTAACCTTCTCTAGTTCAACACATTTCTTAAACCTTGTAATTCTAGCTGGGGAGTTCTTCACAAACTTTACAGCAGCTCGCACACGTGCCACTGAAAAGTCAATTTCCTTTAGTCCATCAGTAACCACCAAGTTTATAATATGCGCAGCACATCTCATGTGAAAATACTTCCCTTCAGCAATACTACTTTTGGCTTTATTCATAACCCTCCTGATATAATTTATAGCTCCGTCATTAGCAGAAGCATTGTCAACAGTTATTGTGAAAACTTTATCAAGCCCCCAATCTACCAAGCATCTCTCCAAGTCCTTCCCAATGTCCTCCCCCCTATGTCCCTTTACTAAGAAAAACCCAATTATCTTCTTGTGTAGCTTCCAGTCACCATCAATGAAATGTGCTGTAACACACATATAGTTCTGCTTCTGGGCAGAAGTCCATGTGTCAGTGGTGAGGCATACTCTTTCACATGATTCCTTAAAGATTTTTTTCAGCTTCTGTTTCTGCACATTGAACATGCTAACAACTTCCCTAGTAGTTCTTCTCCTAGACGGCACATTGAAACGTGGGCATGCCTTGGACATAAACTTTCTAAACCCTTCTTTCTCAGAAAATGCAAAAGGGAGCTCATCTGTAATAATCATTTCAGCAAAAGCTTTCCTAAGCATTTCAGGATCAAACCTCCAAGCAGTAAGTGTGCACTTGCTACCATCCCCTTCATTTCGTGTAGCTTGCAAAGTAGGTTGCTTATCATCTGTGTTCCTATTAGGATTCTTCTTGCATATCTTTAAATGAGAATTTAGGGCAGATGTACCATTGATTTTTGTTTCACATTTAAGCTCACGTTTACAGTAGTTGCACTTGCCCCTCTTCAAAACATCTCCCTCTATGATCTTGGTGAAACTATCCCAGACCTCTGATCTCGGTTCCATCTCTTTCCTTTTCTTGGGCATCACCACTTCCTTCTTAGCATTCTCCGATGCATCCGGCTGCTGCCCATTATTCTCAGCATTCTGCGTTCCCTCTGTGACCACCGCTAAGCTCTCAGATTCTTGATTGGCGATGTCTTCATTTGGTTCTGACATCTACAAATTGGACAAGAATATGATTAGTCAGTGTTCAATTCGGTTAAGCAAACAAGTGTACTGTGTATAAAACATAAGATCATGTGAACATGAAAAGTATTATATAAGGGAGAATACATGTGATGCCTCTAAGTGTGCAGCTTTCATTTGGTACCATTTTTAGGGAATTTGATACGTATTATATATGTTTGTTTTAGACTGCTAGATGGATTCACCCCAGGAGCTATACACCTACAATTGCAAGCTAGCCTAAGGAAGCTAGCACACAGGCACCTTAATTGATTTTCCAGCCGCCTTACGCCGCGTCTAGCTGGTAGGTACTCACGTATCTAGAAGCGTCTTGGCTTATGTCTAAGAACATATGGATCAGAATAAGCACATGCACTAAACCATAGACTAATAAATAATTTGTTCCATTACGCACGCACACTACACATGTACACGAGAAGATCTATGGATAGAAATTGTACAAGTACTTGCTGATACACTAGCTCTCATGGCAATCGTTTCATGCAAAACAATACTAAAATATTCCTACTAGTAGTAGATCAAACTGATCACTTGCATGGAGTTACGTTCGTAGTGTACTAGCTACTTGTACTGAGATTTGAGAGATTAGAACTTGGAGAAGCAAGCGGATGGCTTACGTCTGTCTCAACCACAGGATTTGTTGCTGACTGCCGAACGCCGACTCGCCGGAGCCGACTCGATGAGTAGCTGATCTGGCGTCTAGGGTTCGAGAGGAGAGGGCGCCGCCTGACGAAAGGATCGAGCGATGGGCGGTGACTAGGGTTTCACGTACATGTGAACATCGGATGATTATATATATCTATACATTAGGCAAATCAGAGGATGTTGGGCCGAAGGACAAATGGGCTGCGCTCAGCCGCTCACAGGTCACAGCCACAATCACGTACGGGCGGGGTGGCCATCGTAAAAGACAACGGTTTCTTCGGTGATTTCGGTTTGTGACCGCATGAAACCGAAATTGCACCGAACACCGAATAGAAAATAAAATTGCCACCGAACCAAAAAACCATACACCGAATAAACACATAAATCGGTTCGGTTCGGTTCGGTTTTTCGGTTTTCGGTGTGAGTGTGCCCACCCCTAGGGGCGACCACCCACGGCCCAGGGCTGGGCAGGGGCCCATGATCTGGTCTGCATGTATACTTAGTATAGCCAGCAAAAAAAATAGGGAAAAAATTAGGAGGGAAATGAATTAGATGGGCTAGGTCCAATTCGCCTGGCTGGTTATGCCGGCACGTATCGATCAGAAGGACAGGCGCCGAAAGGACCTCCATGTGGCTCCCATCGTCGGGCAGCTGCTTGTGGCGGTTGAAGAGGGTGGCCAGGGCATCCCCGCCTAGGTAGGCAAGCCACAAGAACAGCCTGAGCCAAGACGGAAGATTATACCTGCGCACCACGGAGGAGAAGAATAGGAAGTACTGGATGAAGAGGCTGGCCAGCATCAGAATGCGCAGCTGCCACTCATCCCACCATTGCACAGCGTCAGAGAAACCCATACTCTTTCTCTCTCTCCTCCTTATTGGCGTACGTGTGTATGTTGGCGTAGCCTCGCCATTGACACCAGCCTACGAGTACTTTCCGTCGGCAACCGCACGTATATATGACGCTATACCAAGCCACTTGATCGACTCCGTCCGGCCGAAACACATGCATATATGTACGAAGTCGCCGGCTAGAAACTCACGCAAGAACACAAGGCACCAAACACGCTCGATGATATCATCAGGGACATGTCGCCCCTGATCCTTTATTTTTCTTTTTCTGGCGTTGTTTACAGTGTATATGGCCACATATATATATGACCAAACCGACCTGAAGCTAGCTAACCTAGCAACCTAAAACTAATTCAAACTAGGACTCCTAGTATTTGACGCCCACGTTGGCATCCAAGCCACGACTCGATGGAAACTATGTTTCCAACTCTAATATGAAGTTTGAATTAATCTTCAATAATCTCTCCCAAATCCAAATTTACCACATCAATGACTCCACTAAACATGTCATGTTTGTAAACTAAATATGACCCGTCTGGAAACATGCAGTGCACCTTCATGCCCTGCAATGCTGTGCCACCGCCATTGCTTGGCCGCTGCCTTGCTCTCTGTTCGCACCATACTCCTTGTACTTACGTATGGTAGATTCACTCTCCACTGGTCGCACACCTCCTCGCTTTACGATGGCTTCGCCTACCACCGTCCGTCTTTGGCATCACACCAAATCCACACTGGCCGCAATTAGGACGCTCCACGAGGACACGGACATGACACACTTGAACACCATGCACACTACTTCCACCTGTGACCTTTGACTAGACGGCAAGAAAACAGGACCACACTATTTTTTCTTTTTTCTCCTTTTTTTCTTTTTTCTTTAGAACTATCTCGGATCATCCTCATCATCCTGGATGGGATTGCATTCCGCAAGACCACTCTTCTTTTCCGGACACTCATAAGTATGATGTCCTAGATCTTGGCAATTGAAGCACTTGTCCTTGGATTTATCACGACAACACTCTCTCTTGCTCTCCATCCGATCTTGTCAACAAAAGTTGTTCCCGTCTTGGTCGTCATGGACATAGCCGCGCAGTAGTTCCTCATGAACCTTCACCTCCCTGTGACTTGCTCCATAGTCATCGTTTTGAAACTGTAAAACTGCTCTATGGCAGATGCAATCTGGAGAAACTTTGACGGAATAGCTCGAAGGATTTTCTTGATGGCAGTTGTCTCCTCGAACTTTTCTCCAAGCCCTTGTATCTCATTGGTGATGGCTGTCATCCGGAGAGCAAAGTCATCGATTGTTTCCGTGTCCTTCATATTGAGCCACTCGAACTCGGACTTGAGGGTTTGCAACCTCGCCTCCTTGATGCGATCGTCTCCAAGACGGTTTGTCTTTATCGCCTCCCAAGCTTCATGTGACGTCGTCTTCTCAGCAATGAAGGCAAACACATCATCCGGAATACTTTGACAGATAGCCGTCAACGCCTTCCGATCCATCGTGCCGTCCACCTTGCCGAAGATGGCCGGCTCCACCGCATCCCAAACACCTTTGTGCGCACATCAACGCCTTCATCTTGATCGCCCAAATCGAGTAGTTGCTTTTCGTCAGCACCAGGTATTGGACAAACACGCTTCCTCCTTTTTCAGCCATGATCTTCATCGTCGCTCCACGCAGTCACAACGCTCACCCAACGATATTGAACCTTGCTATATATACCAATTGCTGGTGTAGCCTCTCCCTTCACACCAGCCTACGAGCACTTCCATCAGCATGCGCACGTATCAAGTTATACCAAGCCACTGGATCGACTTCGTCCGGCCGAAACACACACGTATACGTATGAACTCGTCGGCTAGAAACTCACACAAGAAGACAAGGCACCAGATACGCTCGATGATAGCAACAGGAGCGTGTCGCTCCTAATGGGTCCACATGCATCCCATCTATGTTGCCGCATATCCTTCTTCCCACCCTTGTCGAGGGTAGCCAGAGTCCTCACACACAATCACAACACATTCGAATGTGGTCACTTCTAAGGTGTCTTTCTTTCTCTCAACATAAAATGAGAAATCTACTTTTTTACCAGGAGGTTTTGCCGAGCCGTGCATGCGTGGTAATAGATGGTTTCTTTCTTCTCCAAACTGATTTTGCCGAGGTGTTGATTTCCAATCCGGATGTACACCGGTACGAAAGAAAAACGAATCATGCGCTATTCATTAAGGTTGTCCCCTAAATAGTATTTAATTTTTTACATGTAAAACAACAACATATTCAGATTCTACACACTTTTGTAATCAATTTTCATATATAACATGTCTGAATTGGAGTTATGGTTTAGAAGATACGAATATTTTAGAAAAAGCATTTGAATCACATTTTTAAATATTTAATTAGTAAAATAACATCATATTTAGATCATATACATTTTCTAGTGAATTTCCATTTATAACATGTCTAATTAGAGTTCAATTTAAAAGATATAAATATTTTGAAAAACTCATTTAAATCTGCCCAAAAATAATAGATGGACAGTGGGTTGATTAAACAAAAGATCAAGGGGTTTTCTGAAAAGAGTGAATTTTTTTGGCCACTTAAATAGGACCACGGGTTGATTAACTAAAAGATCAGGGGATTTTCTAGAAAAGTAAAAGCGAATCGCTTTTCCCACTAACATAGCACCGCGGGTTGATTTCGAAGAAATGTGGGTTTTTTTTTTGCAAAAGTGACGATGGATGGGCAGAAGCACACCTCCCTTTATTATTACTTCTCTCTTTTCCTTTTTCTTTTTCTTCATGGTTTTCCTTTTTAAAAAGTGTTAAGAAATATAAAAAATGTTACATTTTCCAGAATTTGTACCCAATTTTAAGAAATATTTCTATTTGCAAATTTTCTCCAGATATTTTAAAAATTGTTTGCTTATTTTTAAATATTATGAAAATTTAGAAAAATCACACAAAACTTGAAAATGTTTGGAAATTTCAAAATATTTCTTTGTTTTCAAAATTTGTTCACAAATTTGAAAAGTGTTTGTGTTTTATAATTTGTTTGCACATTCTAGAAATGGTTGGGGAATTTCAAAAAATGTTCTCGTTTTAAAAAACATTTACAAATTCAAAAAAATCATGTTTTGAATTTTTTCATAAATTCCAAAATAATCGAGGAATTTCAAGAAAATGTTTTTAATGTTGGAAAATGATCTAGTTTTCAAATTTTCTTCCTGTTTTTAAAAAATGTTCGAAATTTCCAATAATGTTTATATTTTCCGAAAAATTTATTGAAATTTCAAATTATATTCACATTTTGTTCAAAAAGTTGTTTGTGTTTTTCAAAATGTTTGCAAATAATTAAAATATCAGTACGGTGCAGCAAGGAAAGCGCTACAGACAATATTGCCGTTCCAGTCAATTCTTAAACGATCTGTGTTTAGATCAGTCACCAGCTGCTGTTATATCTAGTCGCTAGGCGCACTCTGTCACAAGCTCGAAGTCCATCATTCGATTCTCGCCAGCAGCGCTGCCCCGGTGGCTAATTTTTTGTACAACAGCTGTCATCCCGTATATACGTTCCGGGCGCCAACCCTACACTACATACATACTATATGAAAAGTCCATATTGCCTTTTATACATTTATTGAGGGGGCTTGTATTAAAGCGGAACTCAAGATAGTATATAAGGTGCTACGAACTAGCGACGCAAGATCATGTTTTAATAGCTATGTAAAAGGATAGTTCAGCGTCTCGTGAAGAAATTGAAATCAACGAGACAGGCGGTTGACAACCACGAGACTAGGCCTCGTCGGCGTAGGCGGGATAGGGGATTACGGCCTCGGGCTCCTACACCTCCTTCTTGGTCTTACGCCCCTTCTTGGACTTGTAGTAGACGCTCATCAAGGTGCCCATGACGTCACACTTCTGCCAGCAGGGCTCGTGCCATCCAATATCCTCCTGAAGTCCTTCTCGTATGCTTGGAATATAATCTGTTATTGTGACTTTAATGTGTAAACTCCAATGACAGTGTATTCAGTATGCTCAACTCTCCAATAAGTTCAATTGCTATGTACTATTATGTTTACCTGGGTTGTCGCCAGAATTCACACAAGTTTCAGGAGGTGTTACTCCATGACCTGATAGTGACAGGACAAGACAAACTTTATAACAAACTGAATTTGAATAGAAAATATATGAACACTGTCGAACAATTTCAGGTTAAGAAATGTTAGGGCAGCTGCTAGGTCACATAAATCATAGATCTATCAGTATCAACCTTGTGGAAACCATCATATTTCTAAATATTATGATACAACATACACTTCAGATTTGTAACATACTAGTATAGCATCAATTAGTTAAACAGTAGTGCATGTAAGTTGGGCGACTAGGGTCGGATGGCGGCGCTTCGAGTTGGGTGGCAATCGTTGGCGCTTAGAGGGGGAAGGAAAGGGCGGAGCACGGCAGCGGAGTCCAGTTCAGGCATCAGGGACGAGTAGGTGCTGGGCGGGTGGAGACAAGGAGTGCCACTATGTTGTTTTGTCGTCAGCTCAGGACCCCAATAACCAGCGAGCATTCGCCGGAAGGGAAGGCATTTGTGAACAATTTTAATGGCAACTTGTGTTGACCGAGCGTGGCAATTTTAGTTAGCGAGCATGACAACTCCGCTGCAATTTTGTTTTCGCTAGAAAATTCACGTGCTTGCGAACTAAAATTGTCACCCTCACGACAACTAAACTTGTCATGAAACGTTCGCAATTGTCATCCCTCTCAGCGAATGTTCATTGATTATCATTACTTGTTTTTAAGCGTGTCCATCTACACCACTTGAGATAATAAAAAATCTACGCCACTTGATTTAATTTTGAGGAACGTGGTGTATGCGAGATCTGTGGATGCCTTGGCCAACTTAGGGCATCTCCAATGTGGTGCATCAAATCTTCTGCAAATGTCTGGACATATTTTGTCATCCAAAGGGTACCTCTCAAACGTCCGTGGACGTGTCCGAGTGTCCTAATTCCTCTAAACCGGAAGCAAACCTATAGTCTGTTTGAGGGTGTGTGGACCCGTCCGCATCTCCCATCCGTCATAGGCAAGCTCCTCCTCTCTCTCTCTATATATCTCTCCTAAAAATCAGGCCGTCCTCGAGCCTGAAACATATAGCAGCAGCCGTCGGGACAGGCCTAGGGCATCTATGGTTGCAGCCCTAGGACTAGTAACAACGCCCTTTGCCATGCTTTTTAGAAAGTAGAGAAAAATTAAAGTTCATCACAAATGCTAGCTCAGCCCTAAGCGTAAGCCGTTGCTAGCTTCGCCACTGCAAGGGGGGGAGACCCAGTCGCCATGCGTCCAACCACAAGTCGCCACCAGAGTGATAACGAGGTGAGACGTCACGCCCCTCCTCTTCTCCTCCGCTTCCCCTCCTTCCCCTCTCCCTAACCCCATCTCTTCCATGAGTCCCTCATGTGCAGATTCGCCATGGCCGACTTTCTCTTCTTTGGCTCCGCCTCCTGCCTCAACCCCGCCAAATCTTCCACCTCCTGGTCGTCCTAGCATTCGCCTCGAGCATCGCCACTCCAGTCAACGCTCCTAGCACTACGGGGCTCCCTCCCCACCGTCCACCGATGGGTGTGCTCGCTGCCACCGCGCGTCTGCATGCACTTTGCGTTGCGCACTGCTGGGTTGGATGATGTGTGAGACAACTAGGAAAAAATTGAGGTACACGGTTGGATCAATGCCTCCCGCAATGCTGTCCGCAGACATTTTGTGGTGTCTGTTTGATGTATTGCATACGAAGGAGAACGTGGGTGCCAGCGCACCCTATATGCAAAAAGAATTAGTAATTCAAAAAACTTAAAAAAAATCCAAATCCTTTTTGGTATCAAACATGATCAAGTATTATAGTCGTATAAAAAGATTCATGAAAGAATGACTTTTGTTGCATCCTGGGTCGAAGATTCGGCAAAAAACGCTATGTACAAGTACTCTACACGCTATATTGTCGTCATAAACTTGTCTTTTTTCCCCTGAAGTCAATAGGAACCATTTCTTGTCCAAACTTTTTAAACGAGTACAATACCTGATCATGTTTGATTCCAAAAAAGATTTAGAATTTTTTGAACTTTTTTTGAATTACTTAGTTTTTTGGCGCATATTGGGTGCACGGGTACCCGAGAGCACCAAGTTCCCGTCCATTGGAGATGTCCTTACATACTATATCAAATGATAAAGATTGTGACGAGAGAAAATAAACTCGTGTTTTCTTGGCTGCCTATCAGTGACAACTAATTCAACTAAATTATTGATTGTGTTATAGTATTGAACTAAGTCAGAAAAAAATAATGTAGAATACTATATGCATTTTTAGGTGTTCAAGAGTCATTTTACAACGCATAATATTTTCAATGGCTTTCACAGTACTAGATTTTTTTTTCAAATGGCATAATATTGTGAAATCAAACTTTATTTGAAACCATTTTTATCACATTAAAGGTGATGCCGGCTAGTTTAAAAAAAACACTACACATAATAAAGTATCTAATTTTTGTGGTATAATACGTACCAGTCACCCCGTGCAAAAGGTTGCACTATTTCTGTCAGCCGAGGACAACCAGAAATACGCACAAACCCTGTCTGAGCATCATTTATTGAAACACCAATGGACATGAGGTCTGGGCAATCCTTAATATACAGTTTCTCCAGTGCTGGAGAACTCCCCAACTGGCAAAACTCGACTGTTTCTATGCCTCCACATTGCTCCAACCAGAGATTCTTCAGAGACGATGCTAATATCATTACCGTCCCTGTATTCAACTTAGAAGAACCTTTAATAATCATCTTGTCCAAAGCATGGAGACTACCAATCATCGGCAGGGACGTCAACTCTTGACATAATTCAATACAAATGTACTTCACAGCTGGTACATAAGCTGGTGTCAGGAATTCATCAAGATTTAATAATCCTCTGCACCGGCGAATAGTTAGTCTCGCAAGGGATTAGAGTGCTACAAGACTGCTGCTGCTGCTTGCTTCAGACTCCCAGATAGATGTAAGGGAGCTACAATTGTCAATATATAACTCTTCAAGATGATGAAGGTTGTCTGACACTTCACGACAGAGTGGTTCAAAGAATGATATGCTCTGAATGTTCCAGCAAAAAAGGAACTTAAGTGAACGCAACCTTGGCAGGAGATTAGACCGGAGCCAGCTCGGACAAGATCCACCTCCGTAATTTTCTATTTCCAAATGTTGGAGATTCCAATGAGGTAATTGTTCCATCATCTGTACCTGCTTCTCACCACTAATTCTGAAAAAGGATGGCCATTTTTGACAGAGTCTGCCAGAGTTGTCCTTGTTATAATCGAAGCCCTTTGATTTAATTTTTTGTAAGCTGATGACATCACTAAAGCCTTGAGGGAAGCTTTCAAACTCACATTCCCGAGATTCAAGAATTTTGAGATGATGTAGGCAACAGATCGATGAAGGAAGGGTGCTTAATTTAGTAGTCCTTGCGAATAAACAAAGGTAACGCATATGCTTGGAATTGCCCATGCTCTCAGGTAGGTGTGTTACTCTGGAAAGCTTAAAACTCAATACACGGATTTTCAAAAGTTCCATGAACCAAGAGTCAATCACGCCAGCAAACTTGGTTGGACTGCTATAATATTCATTGCAAACCAGGGACCGCAATTTTTTCTTGCTGCATATGCTCTTCAATTCAGAGTAGCCAACATTTCCATTAGTGAATATTGAGAGATGGCGAACATTTGATGGGATTTTATGTAGGTCACTTGCATGCTTTATGACGAAGCACTCATCCTTTGAGACTAGCTGTGCTGTATCATGAATCAAGTCATGAATTACAAACTTATCTCTCTTCTGAGATACTCTCAGAAAAAATGACCGATTTGCGAGGTCGTCAAAGGAAAAGGATGCATCTTGAGGTTGCACATACCCTTGTGCTATCCAAATATCGACTAAAGACTCCTTTTCAAATAGGTGATCCTTGGGATACATTGCACAAATTGAGAAGCATCTCTTTAAATGCTGTGGTAGGTACATATAGCTCAATCGAAGGGCTGGCAAAATGTCAGTCGCATCTTGTTCTAATTGCCACAACTCACTTTCCAATATATAGTTCCAATGTGTTGTGTTTAGGCCCCTGCGCAGCAAGCGTCCAATAGTTTTGGCGGCCAAAGGAGAATCCTTCAACTTTGGAAGTATAAATTTACCAATGCACTCCAACTCTTGGTGGTTAGAAGGACTACTGGATCCAAACGCACATAGTTTGAAGAACTCCCAGAAAACATCATCAGGCAAACCCGCTAATTCATAGTGGTTCACGGTGCCAACTAGATTAGCAACCTCAGGAGATCTAGTGCTGACCAAAATCATACTTCCATGAAGGCCACTTTCCAAAGGTTTACAAAATCTCTTCCATACTGCCCCGCCATCTTTCAAGATATCATCCCACATGTCATCAAGGACAAGTAAGAACTTTTTCGACTTGACACAACTAGCTAGATTTGTCATAAGCATATTCAGATTAGTATCAGGTAGTGTTTCTTGTTTGAAATGCTGCAAAATCTCTCTTGTTAACCTCTTTATGTCAAAATCATCCGAAACACATGTCCAAATTATGCAGTCAAAATGTGCCTTCGCCCTTGCATCATTACAGATATGTTGGGCCATAGTTGTCTTTCCGACACCCCCCATGCCAACTATTGGCAACACAGGCAACTCTGTCATTATTTCTTCACCATCAGTCCTACCTCTCTTGCGTACTCCTAGCGTTTGGACCAACTGCTCCAGTTCTTTTTCACGACCAAATATTTGTGGCTCATCAGAGAAAGAACATGTTTCTGGCCTGATTGATCTATCAAACTTTAGTGGTGCTTGATGCAAACCTAAATCCCTAGATTGTTCATAGATATGATCTAGCTTAAATTGTATTTCCTTCACTTTGTTGAGGTGGCCACAGTCCTTGATACTACTGTAGAACTGTAGAAAAGCACCTTCCATGTGATCTTGCCCCGAATCCTTGCTCTGCTCAACCCCCAACTTGATTGCATAATAATCAAACTCGTCGAGGAGGTCCTCAGCATCGTACACTGCATCCTTGATATGCGGAAGGAGCTCCGCAGCTGGTTCCTTATGGCTCTGCCACTCGACGCGGTCAATGAGGTCAAGCATCTTGGGTGCCATAGTTGTCCGGAGCTTCCAAAGGTTATTCTCCAGCTGCCGAAGCTGCTCCCTCAACTCATGAATATGGTGTTGTGCAGCTGTATTGTCTTGGTTTAGCAGCGGATGCCTAGCCGCTACGATGCCCGGTATGACCCAGCTAAAGAATTCACGACATGCATTGATGTCCGCGAATACACTAGCAATTGCTTTGAATACTTCGAAGGCCATGGCCGTAAGTAGCTTGAGCACTGCTGTGTGATGAATATAAAACGAACTTAAGCTTAATGGTAGAGTCTTCAAAGAGTATAACATATCAAAAAAGGCAATTCTCTTAAATGGGGAGAGATGCATGCAGCATGAAAAGGTGGTACCTTTTCTCTTGTTGTTTTTTTCCTATTTTTTGTTCAAACTCCCCTCTTGTTGATTTGGTCGGCTGTTCAGAGAGGATGGTCAGCGAGAGAATAGAGTTACTCTTGGGATTCACTCCAGCGGAAACAAAAACAACGGCGCTGGCGCTGCTTGTCTGACTTGCCTTGTGTGCTGACCTGGTGGTTAAGGCACACTTATTATGTACTATTATGTACTAGTAAGCGCACATGTAAAACATCTAGTTAATTCCAAGTTCATTCATTATATAAAGGTAGAACAATACAAAAGCCACAACGCATAGAACTATAGATTTAATGAAAATGCAGAGATAAAAGTTAATACTTACAATTATATCCTGTGTTACTTGCACAAATTCGATAGATATATACCACCTAATACTTGAAGGCCACATGGCCAATATATGTATACCTGTGAACACTTTAGAAAAATAAAATAATTCTACAATGAAAAATTTGTTAAAAAGTTAATAAACCAGCCAAATATAATTATGTGATTTTAGAAAACTCAAATATTTCTGAAAATTTACTAAGTGATAATTACAAATTCGGCTATAGAAACCATAGACAACGTTCGGCCGGTTACTTCATCTATAACAAGCGAACGACTACGTCATGCTAGGCGACAACAACAACAATACTGTTGTTGTGTTTCCCTGCCAACACATCCCTCCACTAGTAGAAAACGGGCCTTTAGTCCCGGTTCCAGAGGGCCTTTAGTCCCGGTTCTGGAACCGGGACTAAAGAGTCGGGACTAAAGGCCCCGCCCCCTCCTTTTAGTCCCGGTTCTGTTACGAACCGGGACTAAAGGCCCTTCACATGGCCGCTGTCTGGAGCTCCACCTAACACCAACCGGGACTAAAGGAAATTTTACAAATATTTTTTTGAATATTTTTTTTTTCTGATTTTCAAATTTCTGAATTATTTTACAATTTAATATCTAATCACCCCTCATCACTGCTCAATTTAATCTATAATCTCTATTCTCTAATCACCCCTCATCATTCCAAATTGTCTAACTTCCCGGCCGATCACCCATCCTATCACTACTCCAGCCTGAGCACGCTTAACTTCTGAGTTCTATTCCCCCTAGTTTCCAATTCTGCAATTGTTGTTTTCCTGACAATAGTAAGATGTCAATCCTATTAACCCTCAGGAGTTTAGCTTGAGCATGAAGTCACATGTTTCACTGTTTGAGTTTGAAACTATTATTCTAAAAAACAATAATTATTTAGTAACACTAATATTTCTTGTATAAGTAGTTTGACCATAGTTTGAACACAATTTGACCAAATTTGACCAAAATTCAAAAAAACTGAAATAATTATTTAGTAACACTAATACTTCTTGAATAAGTAGTTTGACCAGATTTAACAAAAATTCAAAAAAACTGAAATTTGAGCATAACTTTTTTTCCTTTTAGAATTTGAGGATTCTAAAAAGTTGCAAAACTGCCTATGGCGGTCAAAATCGGATGCGGATTTTCGTGCTGAACATTTTGATATATTATACGTTTTTTTCCGACATCGTATGCAAAAGTTATAGCCGTTTTACTTTTTCATAACACTTTTTTGCAAAACATGTCCAAATTTAAGTTTTTTATTTTTCCTAACTAGTACATGTAGTAATATAACTACATCTCGAAGGATTTTATTTTTTGAAGTTTTTATCATTTTCTTTTGTTTTTTTTAAAACTGAAATGGCAATAAAGGGGGGGGGGGGGGTAGAGTTTGAGACACGAACCCCTTTAGTCCCGGTTTGAGACACGCACCGGGACTAAAGGGCATCGCACCCTTTAGTCCCGATTCGTGTCTCAAACCGGGACTAAAGGTCTAATCTTTAGTTCCGGTTTGAGATACGAACCGGGACTAAAGGGCATCGCGCCCTTTAGTCCCGGTTCGTATCTCAAACCGGGACTAAAGGTCTCATTTGAACCGGGACTAATGCCTTTAGCCGCTCGAAATGGGACTAATGCTCACATTAGTCCCGGTTCGTAATGCAACCGAGACTAATGTGTATATTGAGCTGTGACCAAAGCCCTGTTTTCTACTAGTGCTCTGTTATTGGTTGTATACTTCCTACTACATGTTGGTACTCTCCGTGGAGATATGTTACTGTTCTGCCTAGCATGTCTAGTTTGTCTGGAAATAGATTACCTTGAGGGTTCACAGCTGAAATCACTGAAGTTCACAGCTGAAATGTTTCTAAAACTGAAACACAGCTAGCCACAACATGAAGAAATTGACTTACAAAACAGAAATAAATGGAGGCAAAAGGAAGGGTGGATGGAGGGGAAGCCAAATTCTTACTAGCAGCTAAAAGCAATAGTTTGCATGAACTTGGGCTAACCTGGAGATGGAATACCTGCTGCTGTTGCAGCCTTGCAGGGGAAGCCAAGGAGATGAACCGTATGGAAGAGAGAGAGAGTGAGACCCAGCAACCTCGGCTGGAGGTTCTGAATCCTTCACATGGCTTGCTCGTGATGAATCACTGGAGAAATGAGTCTTGTCCACCCGCAACCTCGGCTCACCTCCTTATGTTTGCAGCAGAAGCTTTGTTCCTATCGAGAAAGGATCCCATCCAGCTCGCAGCTTGTTCCTATGTACTTGTAAGCACCTTCATTGTTAGTTATTGGATGTATATATTTTTTTACTTATGCTATTTTTCTCCTTTAATAATCCAGCAGCCGGCTTAACCTTTGGACATACTATATATATGTAGCTTCATGGAAGTTAGGTAGGCAATATGAAATTAAGATTTTGACCATGTTGTCTCTCATATCATCCTCATCGCGGGAGTCTGGAGAGAGGATTCAGAACCACCCACCGGTCCGAATCACCACTCCGTCCGGGTGTGCCAGAGCTAACCGTTGCCTACCTAGCTTTGTTACACTCCAAAAGGCAAATCCTCTGATTGTATGTGGAATAGAAATCAGGGCCATACCTGAGAATCAGGGGGCCCGGTGCAAAATATGAAACTAGGCCCTTTATATTGGAAATATTAATTATGAAATTAATACATTCTTTATTTTTTTTGCTAGTATAAACACAATCTGTTCAATAACAATGTGAGAGCCATTTTTTTAGTGAATGCAAGATTGATATATGATGACAAGAAAAAACAATAGATGAGAGCAGAGCATATGAATCCATCACTAGTAGAAAACAGGGCTTTGGTCCAGGCCAGCCCAACCCATTAGTCCCGGTTCAGTCAGGAACCAGGACACATGGGGGCATACGTCCCGGTTCGTGCGCCCAGGGGGCCGGCCGGGGCTCGTGGGGCATTGGTCCCGGTTCGTCTGGACCCTTTGGTCCTGGTTTCAGACACGAACCGGGACCAATGGGCCTCGCTCCTGGCCCACATCCATTGGTCCCGGTTCGTGGCTGGAACCGGGACCAAAGGGCCTTTAGTCCCGGTTCCAACCACGAACCGGGACCAATGTTGTGCCTATATATACCCCTCGCCCGCGAGCAGAGCACTCCACTACTCTGTTTTTTCTGGCCTGCGAGGGGAGGTGTTTGTGGTGCTCTAGCTCACCTCCTATGCACATGAGGTGTTAGATGAAATGCCCGAGCAACACTACTTAAGCTTTCTCCTCTCCAAACTCGACCTTCAAGCTCCATTTTCCTCAAGATTTGTCTAGGTTGAGCGGTCCGTCACGTCCCGTCCCCGTCTTCACCGCCGTCGATCGCCCGCGCCGATCTCGTCGCCGGCATAACCGTGGTGAGCCTCTTGTTCTTATCTTCTTTCTAAAAGAAAAAAATTCTTACTTGTATGATTTACATAGATACTTGTATAATTTTCTTACTTTTATTATTGTTTGTTATTATATAGTGCGATGGTTTTGGTATCCGCCCCCGTCGGCCCTCGTCCTGTCTATGATTCGGATGTGGTATATATTATATTTTATAACTATTTGGTTCATTTGTTGTTTATGACAATTATGCCGACCAACGTGACATAGATTTTTTTTTATCTAGGAGGTATGTGAACCGGAAATTCCAACCGACCCTATTGTCGAGAGGTTAAATTTAGTTGAAGAAGAAAACAATTACTTGAAGGAAAAATTGAAAAAAATTGAGGAGGAGAAGATGATATTGGAGTTGCATGTTGCGGATGTCGTCGATGATCACAAGATCAAGATGGATGCAATGCGCTTCAAGATTAGAAAGTATAGAAAATATGCCATTCATACCGAGGCTTGGTATCATTATGCCGTTGGATCAATTGTTACCTTGGTTGCGATTATGATCGCATTTGTTGTTGCATTGAAATGTTTTACATAGTTTCAATAATGTATGGTTTAATTAGATGCTCTGAAGAGCTATATGTTGTTCAATGAGAACTAGGTATGTACTTTGGTTTTAATGTGATGATGAACTTCTATTAATTTGGTCACTTATCTGTTCATGATGTTTTGTAATGGTTTTTGACACACTTAATTATATATAATGCACGCAGATGAACCGGCAATGGATGTACGATGACAGACGCACCTCCGAGTATATTAAGGGCGTGCATAATTTTCTCGAAGTGGCTGAGGCAAACAAGCAGAATGGTTTTATGTGTTGTCCATGCCCTATATGTGGGAATACGAAGTCTTACTCTGACCGGAAAATCCTTCACACCCACCTGCTTTATAAGGGTTTCATGCCACACTATAATGTTTGGACCAGGCACGGAGAAATAGGGGTTATGATGGAAGACAGCGAGGAAGAAGAGGACGATGACAACTATGTGCCCCCTGAATACGATGATGCTGCAACGGGGGAAACTGAAGATCAAGAGGAACCAGACGATGTGCCCGATGATGATCTCCACCGGGTCATTGTTGATGCAAGGAGACAGTGCAAAAGTGAAAAGGAGAAGCTGAAATTCGATCGCATGTTAGAGGATCACCAAAAAGGGTTGTACCCCAATTGCGAAGATGACAACACAAAGCTCGGTGCCATACTGGAATTGCTGCAGTGGAAGGCAGAGAATGTTGTGCCTGACAAAGGATTTGAGAAGCTACTGAAAATATTGAAGAAGAAGCTTCCAAAGGATAACGAATTGCCCGACAGTACGTACGCAACAAAGAAGGTCGTATGTCCTCTAGGATTGGAGGTGCAGAAGATACATGCATGCCCTAATGACTGCATCCTGTACCGCGGTGCGTACGAGGATTTGAACGCATGCCCGGTATGCGGTGCATTGCGGTATAAGATCAGACGAGATGACCCTGGTGATGTTGACGGCGAGCCCCCCAGGAAGAGGGTTCCTGCCAAGGTGATGTGGTATGCTCCTATAATACCACGGTTGAAACGTCTGTTCAGAAACAAAGAGCATGCCAAGTTGATGCGATGGCACAGAGAGGACCGTAAGAAAGACGGGAAGTTGAGAGCACCCGCTGACGGGTCACAGTGGAGAAAAATCGAGAGAAAGTACCGGACTGAGTTTGCAGGTGACCCAAGGAACGTATGGTTTGGTTTAAGCGCGGATGGCATTAATCCTTTCGGGGAGCAGAGCAGCAATCACAGCACCTGGCCCGTGACTCTATGTATCTATAACCTTCCTCCTTGGTGGGCATGAATGCGAAAGTTATTATGATGCCAGATATCATCCAAGGCCCTAAGCAACCGGCAACGACATTGATGTGTACCGTAAGGCCATTAGTTGAAGAACTTTTACAGCTGTGGAATGGAAAGGTTGTACGTGTGTGGGATGAGACACAGACAGGAGGGATTTGACCTGCATGCGTTGCTGTTGTAACCATCAATGATTGGCCTGCTCTAGTAACCTTTCAGGACAGACAAACAGGGATACCACGCATGCACGCATGTTAGATGACACCGAAAGTATATACCTGGACAAATGCAGGAAGAATGTGTACCTGGGGCATCGTCGATTTCTTCCGACCAACCATCAATGTCGAAGAAAGGCAAGCATTTCAAAGGCGAGGCAAATCACCGGAGAAGCCACCGCCATGCGTACCGGTGATCACGTACTTTGCATGGTCAATGATTTACAGTTAATCTTTGGAAAGGGTCCCGGCGGACATCGTTCCGAATGACGCTGAGGGACGCGCTCCCATGTGGAAGAAGAAAATCATATTTGGGACCTACCCTACTGGAAAGACCTAGAGGTCCCTCTTCAATCGACGTGATGCACGTGAAAAGAAACTTGGTGAACCTGTAGGCTTCTTGGGCTGTGGAAAGACAAAGATACACCGGAAGCACGGGAGGACCTGCAACGTTGGCACAAAAAAGACGGCATGCCTCCAACAGTATGAAGGTCCTGCTAGCTACGCTTTACCAAAGAAGAGAAGGAATCTTCTTTGAATGCCTGCTCAGTATGAAGGTCCCCGTCTGGCTTCTCGTCGAATATAAGGGAATAATAAGATATGGCAGAGAAAAAGTTTTCAGAACCTAAAGTTCTGACTGCCACGTGATATGACGCAACGTTCGGTTGCATTGAGGGGGCTTCTACCCGGAAAACGTCGATTAGCATGTGAAGCTATGTGATTCCTCAATGCAATCTCTCAGAAGGTGATCGATCAGAAATCAACAAGGCTAAGGAGTGATGTGCGCAATGTCTTGTCAAGTTTTCGAGCTTGTGTTCCACCATCCTTCTAAATATCATGACGCACGTCCTAGTTCATCTAGTCGACGAATGTTCGTTTGGGCCCCGTATTCTACACAATATGTTCCCCTTGAGAGGTTCATGGGGGCCTAAAGAAATATGTCCGTAACCGCGCTAGGCCAGAAGGGCCTCTCATGGGCCATCAAACAGAGGATGTCATTGGGTTTTGTTGTTGACTATCATTCCTGACCTTAAGAAGATTGGTCTCCTCAATCGCGGTATGAGGGGAGATGACTGGAGAAGCGGCACGCTAGGAGGGGACTCAATAATATGCAGGGAGAAGGGCATTTCTTGGTCTCAAGCACACTTACACAGTCTACAGAACTCTACCTTGGTGACCCCTTATGTCGCTGAACAAAGACATTCTGCGCTCCAAAACCCGGAGCAGTGTTGTGACGACTGGATATACATGTGAACACATCGGACTTTCGGCATTGGTTTGGAAACACACTCAGTAGTGTGACAAACACTGTTTCTGATGAGCTTGTACTCGTTGTCCAGGGGACCATCTTCGACTGTATTGACTTACAAAGTACGAGATAAATGGGAATACATTTTACACGATCGCCCAAGATCAAAAGAGCACTAACCAAAACATGGTGTCCGCTTGATGCAGCAACCAAGGGGAAAAGACACTATTATGGTACATAGTGGACATATGGGAACTTGACTACGGACATGATTTTAAGGTCCCTTTGTTTAAGTGCAAATGGGTCAATCTGTCAGGAGGCGGGGCACAGGTAGAGCCACATTACGGAATGACAACAGTGAATCTGAAACATCTTGGGTACACAGAACGAACCATTCGTCCTAGCCAATGATGTGGCGCAGGTTTTCTATGTGAAGGACATGTCTACCAAACCGAGAAAAGAAAATAGGAAGCGAATACATCATACGATGACCAGCGCCACATAGTTCTTCAGGGAAAAGAGACATCGTGGGAGTGGAGGGAAAGACAGACATGTCTGAAGATTATGAAAAGTTTCATAAAATTCCTCCCTTCAAAGTCAAGGCTGACCCAAGCACCCTGTTAAGCGATGAGAATATCCATGGTTACGGCGCAATAAGCAAAGGACACAAGCGAAGAAAAAGTGAAGACAGATGAAGTCAGAAAGGGTTGAAAATTGATGATGTGGCTTTGAATGGTTCATTTTGAGCACACAAAAAGTCTGGAGTTCAAATTAGTTCAAAAAAATGAAATCCCTTTGTAACAGGTGAGTTTTTGTCCGAAACCCTGATACTTCGAAAGAGATTGTCCATTTCAACCTCTTCAGAGTTTTAGCACATGCTATGTGGGTGAAATGATGATATCATGCTCATTTTCAACCTCTTCAAGATTCATTTGAGTTGGCGTTTCAACTTTTAAACCGCTTGTATTTATTGAATACTAAAAATTATATTAAATTTATGCAAAATAAAATTATCAATAGTATTTTTCTCTTCAAAAAGCATTATTAAAAAGGAAAAAGAAAATGTTAAAATACATAAAATCATAAAGTAAACAAAAATAAGAAAATAAAATAAGATAAGTAGGAAAAAAAATAAAAGAAATAAGAAGAAACAAAATAAAATTTAATAAATAATTAGAAGAAACAAATAAAAATAAAAAAAAGAGCAACAAGAAAAACAAATAAAAAATAAAAAAAATGCCGCATACTGGGCCACCACGGCCTGAATACGGACTAGAAAACCAACCAAGGGGCCAGGATTTCAGGGCCCCGCCAGCAGAAGGCCCAGTAGGCCCCACAGGCACATAGTGCGAGTTTAGGCCCGAAAGCCGCGTTGAGAGGACTCGAGAGACGAGAGTGGGCGCAGCAGCCGCTTATAAACCACTCTCGAGCTCTCTCAAATAGTGAGGGGGGACTAAAACTTTTGGCGCGACGGCGAGCAGCACAAGGCTTTTTGTCCCGGTTGTGGTCAACAACCGGGACTAACAGCGGTCATTGGTATCGGTTCGTTGGCACCAAAACCTGGGACCTAAGTGCATGCCCTTCTAGACCCGGTTGGTGCCACCAAACCGGGGACCAAAGGGTTCCCGGCTTACCGCCCTTTGGGACGCTGAAAAGAGACCTTTGGTCCCGGTTGGTGGCACAAACCGGGACTTACTAAAGGGGGTCATTATCCCGGCTGGTGTCACAACCGGGACCATGCTCGTTATATAAGCAAGACCTTGTGAAATTCAGTTTAATCGCCAGTTCCCACGACGCCGCCAGGCTGCCCCGACAGCCCGGCGCCGTCGCCCAGTTGCCCCTGCCCCCGCCACCCCGAGCCAACGCGGACGACGTACGACGAAAAAGCAATTCAAGAGTTCCCAGGGTACAGAACTCCGAGCGCCGCCGGGAAGCAGCCCCTGCCGCCACGGCCCGCCCCACCGTACGCCGCCATCCCGGCCCCGCCGTCGCCCTCGCCGGCCGCCCCCGCTGTGAGCCGCCGCCACCGGCTCTGGTGTATATGATGAGTGTTTTTTTCATATTTTTTAGGATGATGAATTTGTTTGTTCATATATACTAGAATGTATATATGTATGTATGTGGCTATCTATTATGTATGTATGGATGTGCTATATGTATTAAGTTTTTTGTTCAGAAGGGCAATGCTCCTTTGTTCATATAGTATTTTTGGTTATATGTGTATTAATTTTTGTTCATATATGTATTTTTTCATAGCATTTTTTTTCAATGTAGATATGTATGTGGCTAAGGGATGTATAGATGGATTCATTTTTTTCCATGTATGTTGTCGGGTTGTGTCGAGTTAATACCACCACATCGATAAAATTTTTCCTTGTATGTATGTCGTTGTAGATATACCCTCCAGATAACTTCAACAGAGGGGGGAGGGTCGATATTACCCTTTCCCCTGATAACATTTTTTTATATGTATGTGGCTAATGTATGTCGGTCGATATAGCCCCTCCCCGATACTTTGACATGAGGGGGGGGGGGGTCGAGTACCCCTCCACGATAATATTTTGCTTTTCAAGTTGACTAAGGAAAATTTCAACCCCCCGCGTATATACCCCCCCCGATAACTTCAACATGGAGGGGGGGTCGGATATACCCCTTCCCGAAACATTTTTTTTATATGTATGTGGCTATATGTATGTCCGTTTTCGATTTTATACCCTCCCGATACTTTTGACATGAGGGGGGGGGGGGAGTGATACACTCCGCCCCCCCGATAACAGTTTCTAATGTTTACTAAGGTAAAATGTATCACCCCCCTCTCGAGTAATACCCCCTCCCCCCCGATTAAAAACTCAACATGAGGGGGGGGGGTCGAATACCCCTTCCCCGATAACATTTTTTTTTATATGTATGTGGCTATAGTATGTACGTTGGTCGATAAATGCCCTCCCCACATAAATTTGACATGAGGGGGGGGGGGCGATTAGGGTCGATATACCCCCTCCCCGATAACATTTTTTTTCTAAGTTACTAAGGTAAAATGTTCACCCCCCTCTCGATATACCGGGCGACCAACTCTCGAGGCCACCCAAACCCTAGAAAAAAGCGTTGTCGATCTCCTACCCCCTCCCGCCCCTACCCGACAAACTCTCGAGGCCACCCAAACCACTAGAAGATAACTCCGGTAACTTCGACATGAGGGGGGACGTCGATCAACCCCCTCTCGCCCGAACAAGTCTATGTATTATTTTATATCACGGTGGACATATATCAAAGTTTGATCATATGTCAAAGTTAGAATTTTGACATATGCAACATTTGATCATATATCAAAGTTTGATCATATGTCAAAGTTTGAATTTTGACATATGCAACATTTGATCATATGTCAAAGTTTGATCATATGTCAAAGTTTGAATTTTGACATATATAGATTTATCAAGAATGCCCCCATTATGGATGTGCACAAGTTGATCCAATTTTTTCTCTGATCTCATATATATATATATTCTTCTATATGTCACGTTGTCTGTCAAAGTATTGAAGAAATCCATGGCTTCATCATTAGTCGGAAGTAACAGGCGTATGATGCTATGAAGCTCTTCAAAGTTGTTTTGGAACGGAGTTCCGGATAGAATAATTCGCCTTTTGGTATGAATTTCAGCAAAGGCCTTCCAAATAGCGATATTCGGAAGGCTTTTTGCTGAACTTTGTACCAAAAAGCGAATTATTCTATCGGGAACTCCGTTCCAAAACAACTTTGAAGAGATTCGTACCATTATACGCCTGTCATTTCCGGCTAATGATGAAGTCATGATTTTCTTGAATTCTTTGACACTAGACAACGTGACATATAGAAGGGTAGATGAGATCAGGAAAAATATGGACCATTTTCTGCACATCCAGAATGGCGTCATTTTGTTAAATCCCTTGTCGGTCCGGACGTCGGACATTCATGAGAGAGGCGGTCCGTAGAAGAGTTGTCGAGGCCACCCCAAACCATAGAAGCGTCGAGCTAGCTAGGTCTACGTTTGCACTAATATATCCATCTGTCATGTTTGTATATTAATTGCCATGTTGTAATATTTGCAGAAACTATGGAGCAACGAGACATCGAAGCAGAACAGTTGTTGGGGGACATAATCCTCGGCGGAGGTGATATCTTGTCGTATCTCAACGACACCGATGGTCTGGAAGGAGAGGGTGAAGCAGGCTCCGGTGATCGAACAATGGAGGTGGAAGGACATGATTATGATGGCTCCGATGAGCAAATGGAGGAAGGAGCTGTTGCAAAGTCCGGCGAGGTATATATATTAATTAAGCATGTGCTGACTAGCTAATTGATGCATTAATTGTTTTGGTATGTACACATATTAACTCTCTTCTTTCTTCTTTTCTAGCCCTCCGGATCGAGCCAAACTTCGGTAACGAGACGAGGCCCGAAGAAAAGGTTGCGCCAGGATGAAAGGTTCACGATCACAGCAATCAAGGGCGATGGCCAACCGATTGAACCCAGCCGGACCAAGGAAGCATTTTCTGCTCAGTGCGGGGTTCTTGTTAGGGACATGATCCCGATCAGCATCCACCAATGGAATAAGCCTAAGAGCGAAGACCCTCAAGTGTCTTTTGTCAATGATAGACAGAAAGATGATCTTTGGACCGCGTTGAAGGCAAATTTCACCCTACTGCCAGAGGAGGATCCGGATAAGCCAGTTATAGAGCCATTGGTCAAGGCTCATGCTCTTAAGAAGATGGCAGATCTATTCAGGAGGTGGAAGAATGAGTTGAAATCAACGTTTGTTGACAAAGGGAAGACTCCAGAATTCACTGGCCGATTTGAGAAGATAAGAGATCACTGGCCCGCATTTGTGGCCCACAAGACATCGGAGAAGAGTAAGAAGATGTCAGCGACAAACAAGAAAAATGCTGCAAAGAAGGAGTATCACCATCGCACGGGGTCAGGTGGCTACCTCAAAGCCTGGCCGTTGTGGGACAAGGCTGAGAAGGACCTGCTTGATAAAGGGGTCGAACCAGAGACATTGAACTGGCCAGACCGTTCAAGGACTTGGTTCTTCGGGGTTGGGGGAACCTTGGACCCTGAAACAGGGAAGTGCCATTGGACGAAGGAGCAACTTGAAATACCCGTCAAGAAGCTTCAGAAGTATATCACCGCAGCGCAGGAAGGGACGTTCGTTCCCGACATAGAGAACGACGAGCTCACACAGGCCCTCGGGAATCCTGAGCACCCAGGACGAACACGAGGGACGGCAGACTCCGTTGCGTGGAGGGTTGCGTTTCCCAGCGCAGGCGGTTACAAAACCCGGGAGAGGAGGAGGAAAGTGGAGCAGACAGAACTGCAGTCGCTGAATGCAAGGGTACGAGCGCTAGAGGAACAAGCACTACTAGTTCAGAGCCAGCGACCTGCCGGAGCTACCCCAGAAGCTACCCCTCCATCTCAGCGGAGAAGCAGCGTGGCTCCCACCGAGGTCCTTCAGCAGCCTGACTTCACGGCTCCCAGCTACCCCGTGGATGCTATCACGGAGGCTCAAGATTGCCACCTTATGATGCAATGGCAGCACCTCAAAGTCAAGGCGGCTGTCGGCTCTGTTACACCTCCTCAACCCGGCGCAACTTTTCACTGCCTTCCGATTCCACAAGGCTATGCTGTTGTGATGATCGATGAAATAACGGAGGGATTTGAGGAGCTCCAGCTTGACCACCCTACCGGTGAAGGGGAGACTCAGCTGGGTCTTGCTCTGAAGACTCCATGTCTATGGCGGAAGGAGGTCATCAACCTTCCGAACTGGACGCCTCCGCCTCCTCCTCCGGCGAGTCAGGGCACTCCGCCTCCTCCTCCGCCTCCTCCTCCGGCAAGTCAGGGCACTCCGCCTCCTCCTCTGGCGAGTGATCAGGGCACTCCGCCTCCTTCTCCGCCTGCGCCGGCGCGTCCGAGAAGCCCGCCTCCTTCTCCGCCTCGTTAGCAACAGCGGAAGACAGCCGCCGCCGCTCCGGCTGCTCCGGTGCGTCATAGCACTCCGTCTCCTTCTCCGCCTCGTAAGCAATGAAGGAAGACAGCCGCAGCCACTCCGACTGCTCCGGCGTCTAGCAGTACAGCCTGAGGCGGGAGGCAATACATATTCGGTCCGACTCTCATGCCTCTAGAGAAGTTCCCATACGAGATGACCGACGAGGAAAACGCGGAGATCTGTAAAGCCCAAGTGAGGGACTTTTTTGCAAAGAAAAATCCACCTCCGGAGGAGAAGATGGATCCGGTGAAATTGAAGTGCACTGTGAAGAACCTGAAGTGATCACCACCGCCTCCGCAGGATGACAACGATGTCCGCGCTCTTAAAAAGGCAGTGGAAGGAGCGCGCCGGTCGGGAACTACTTCAACTAACAAAAGGTTACAAGAACGAAGAAGTGGGAACAAAATTGCCCAGCTCGGCGAACAGGCAAACCAATCGTGCCCCCCGCTCAAGGTGTCTAGCTATATCATCGCAAATCTGCCGGGGATGCTGCCCGGTACCAATCCTAGTGATTACCTGCCCGACGATGCACATTTTGATACAATGGAGGTGGACGAACACAAATACCAGTATGGGAAGCCTCTCGTCAGACCTGGTGATCCTCCTCTAACAACAATGATGCGAAGATTCCATAAGTGGTACATGGACACCTGCAAGTCTGGAAAGGATATTTTGACGCTAAGAGTTAAAGAGGAGCACGACCTCGTTGGAATTGATCTGTTGTCTGTTCCATTTGAGGAGTTCTTCCAGTTTTTCAATCAAAAGGACCTCGATAAAATAATCATCACTTGCTACTGTCTGTAAGTACTATACTTCTGTAATTAAGTCTCTATATATAGCTCAGCTCTTTCATTGCATGTATATATAATTATCCTCACTATATTATGCAGATTGAAGATCGTCGAATGCAGAAATGCACAAATCTATGATATTGGGTTCATTAACACAAATCTCATAGATGAATGGACGGTTACATATAATCCGAAAGAAACCGAGGCCAACTTGCTACAATCGTTGCTTAAAAATCAAAACAAAGATAAAATACTCTTTCCTTACAACTTCAAGTGAGTGTTACTGTCTTCTGCATATTCGGTTTCCATTATTACTCGAGGTTATAGTAATGTAATTGATGAGTTATGCATGCGTGCGCAGCTTCCACTTTATTCTCCTAGAGATTAAGCTTGAGCAGGGACTAGTAACCGTCTTAGACTCAAGACGAAAAGATCCCAAGGAGTATGCGGCCATGACTGAAATGCTCCAGAAGTAAGTTCAATCGATCATTATCACACCATATCGGCAACTTTGTTCATTTCCTGATATCAAGTAATTATTTTCTTTGTCTCGCAGGGTTTGGAAAGTGTTCACCGCAGAAGTTCCGGGACTGCCGGGGGATCTGCGATTTACACACCCGAAAGTAAGTACTACTAGCTAGTTCCGCGCATCTCCCATTGATTCTAGCTAGTTTCATCAATACCATTTATAATGCTTGATTATCAGTTTGATTGACCTCTATTTCTCGTAAAGTGGTTGTGGCAGGAAGGCGGGAATAATTTTTGTGGATACTACGTTTGCGAGTACATCTACAATGCAACGACCTCTAAGCGGGGCTACTCTGAAAAACAATATGAAGTGCGTAAGCAATAATATTCACAATTTTATTTTATTACCATCATTTGTGTTGAGTTTCATTCATATATATGTATTGACCCCCTTCTTCAAATTAGATTTGGCAGATGCGGGATGAACTCCTACCACAAGATCGCTTAAACGCAATTCAAGAGGAATTGGCTGGATTCTTTCTTGACCACGTCATCAATCCAGCCGGAGAATACCATGTGGAACTTGTCATCAGATGTTAGGGATCTTATATTGTATATATGTAGCTAGTAGCGTCAGATAGATATACGAAAACTTGTTGTTCATGATGTTTTGTAATGGTTTTTGACACACTTAATTATATATAATGCACGCAGATGAACCGGCAATGGATGTACGATGACAGACGCACCTCCGAGTATATTAAGGGCGTGCATAATTTTCTCGAAGTGGCTGAGGCAAACAAGCAGAATGGTTTTATGTGTTGTCCATGCCCTATATGTGGGAATACGAAGTCTTACTCTGACCGGAAAATCCTTCACACCCACCTGCTTTATAAGGGTTTCATGCCACACTATAATGTTTGGACCAGGCACGGAGAAATAGGGGTTATGATGGAAGACAGCGAAGAAGAAGAGGACGATGACAACTATGTGCCCCCTGAATACGATGATGCTGCAATGGGGGAAGCTGAAGATCAAGAGGAACCAGACGATGTGCCCGATGATGATCTCCACCGGGTCATTGTTGATGCAAGGAGACAGTGCGAAAGTGAAAAGGAGAAGCTGAAATTCGATCGCATGTTAGAGGATCACCAAAAAGGGTTGTACCCCAATTGCGAAGATGGCAACACAAAGCTCGGTACCGTACTGGAATTGCTGCAGTGGAAGGCAGAGAATGCTGTGCCTGACAAAGGATTTGAGAAGCTACTGAAAATATTGAAGAAGAAGCTTCCAAAGGATAACGAATTGCCCGACAGTACGTACGCAGCAAAGAAGGTCATATGCCCTCTAGGATTGGAGGTGCAGAAGATACATGCATGCCCTAATGACTGCATCCTGTACCGCGGTGCGTACAAGGATTTGAACGCATGCCCGGTATGCGGTGCATTGCGGTATAAGATCAGACGAGATGACCCTGGTGATGTTGACGGCGAGCCCCCCAGGAAGAGGGTTCCTGCCAAGGTGATGTGCATTGCGGTATAAGATCAGACGAGGAAAACGCGGAGATCTGTAAAGCCCAAGTGAGGGACTTTTTTGCAAAGAAAAATCCACCTCCGGAGGAGAAGATGGATCCAGTGAAATTGAAGCGCACTGTGAAGAACCTGAAGCGACCACCACCGCCTCCACCAGATGACAACCATGTCCGCGCTCTTAAAAAGGCAGTGGAAGGAGCGCGCCGGTCGGGAACTACTTCAACTGACAAAAGGTTACAAGAACGAAGAAGTGGGAACAAAATTCCCCAGCTCGGCGAACAGGCAAACCAATCGTGCCCTCCGCTCAAGGTGTCTAGCGATATCATCGCAAATCTGCCGGGGATGCTGCCCGGTACCAATCCTGGTGATTACCTGCCCGACGATGCACATTTTGATATAATGGAGGTGGACGAACACAAATACCAGTACGGGAAGCCTCTCGTCAGACCTGGTGATCCTCCTCTAACAACGATGATGCGAAGATTCCATAAGTGGTACATGGACATCTGCAAGTCTGGGAAGGATATTTTGACGCTGAGAGTTAAAGAGGAGCACGACCTCGTTGGAATTGATCTGTTGTCTGTTCCATTTGAGGAGTTCTTCCAGTTTTTCAATCAAAAGGACCTCGATAAAATAATCATCACTTGCTACTGTCTGTAAGTACTATACTTCTGTAATTAAGTCTCTATATATAGCTCAGCTCTTTCATTGCATGTATATATAATTATCCTCACTATATTATGCAGATTGAAGATCGTCGAATGCAGAAATGCACAAATCTATGATATTGGGTTCATTAACACAAATCTCATAGAACAATGGACGGTTAAATATAATCCGAAAGAAACCGAGGCCAACTTGCTACAATTGTTGCTTAAAAATCAAAACAAAGATAAAATACTCTTTCCTTACAACTTCAAGTGAGTGTTACTGTCTTCTGCATATTCGGTTTCCATTATTACTCGAGGTTATAGTAATGTAATTGATGAGTTATGCATGCGTGTGCAGCTTCCACTTTATTCGCCTAGAGATTAAGCTTGAGCAGGGACTAGTAACCGTCTTAGACTCAAAACGAAAAGATCCCAAGGAGTATGCGGCCATGACTGAAATGCTCAAGAAGTAAGTTCAATCGATCATTATCGCACCATATCGGCAACTTTGTTCATTTCCTGATATCAAGTAATTATTTTCTTTGTCTCGCAGGGTTTGGAAAGTGTTCACCGCAGAAGTTCCGGGACTGCCGGGGGATCTGCGATTTACACACCCGAAAGTAAGTACTACTAGCTAGTTCCGCGCATCTCCCATTGATTCTAGCTAGTTTCATCAATACCATTTATAATGCTTGATTATCAGTTTGATTGACCTCTATTTCTCGTAAAGTGGTTGTGGCAGGAAGGCGGGAATAATTTTTGTGGATACTACGTTTGCGAGTACATCTACAACGCAACGACCTCTAAGCGAGGCTACTCTGAAAAACAATATGAAGTGCGTAAGCAATAATATTCACAATTTTATTTTATTACCATCATTTGTGTTGAGTTTCATTCATATATATGTATTGACCCCCTTCTTCAAATTAGATTTGGCAGATGCGGGATGAACTCCTACCACAAGATCGCTTAAAGGCAATTCAAGAGGAATTGGCTGGATTCTTTCTTGACCACGTCATCAATCCAGCCGGAGAATACCATGTGGAACTTGACATCAGATGTTAGGGATCTTATATTGTATATATGTAGCTAGTAGCGTCGGATAGATATACGAAAACTTGTTGTTCATGATGTTTTGTAATGGTTTTTGACACACTTAATTATATATAATGCACGCAGATGAACCGGCAATGGATGTACGATGACAGACGCACCTCCGAGTATATTAAGGGTGTGCATAATTTTCTCGAAGTGGCTGAGGCAAACAAGCAGAATGGTTTTATGTGTTGTCCATGCCCTATATGTGGGAATACGAAGTCTTACTCTGACCGGAAAATCCTTCACACCCACCTGCTTTATAAGGGTTTCATGCCACACTATAATGTTTGGACCAGGCACGGAGAAATAGGGGTTATGATGGAAGACAGCGAAGAAGAAGAGGACGATGACAACTATGTGCCCCCTGAATACGATGATGCTGCAACGGGGGAAGCTGAAGATCAAGAGGAACCCGACGATGTGCCCGACGATGATCTCCACCGGTTCATTGTTGATGCAAGGAGACAGTGCGAAAGTGAAAAGGAGAAGCTAAAATTCGATCGCATGTTAGAGGATCACCAAAAATGTTTGTACCCCAATTGCGAAGATGACAACACAAAGCTCGGTACCGTACTGGAATTGCTGCAGTGGAAGGCAGAGAATGTTGTGCCTGACAAAGGATTTGAGAAGCTACTGAAAATATTGAAGAAGAAGCTTCCAAAGGATAACGAATTGCCCGACAGTACGTACGCAGCAAAGAAGGTCGTATGTCCTCTAGGATTGGAGGTGCAGAAGATACATGCATGCCCTAATGACTGCATCCTGTACCGCGGTGCGTACGAGGATTTGAACGCATGCCCGGTATGCGGTGCATTGCGGTATAAGATCAGACGAGATGACCCTGGTGATGTTGACGGCGAGCCCCCCAGGAAGAGGGTTCCTGCCAAGGTGATGTGGTATGCTCCTATAATACCACGGTTGAAACGTCTGTTCAGAAACAAAGAGCATGCCAAGTTGATGCGATGGCACAGAGAGGACCGTAAGAAAGACGGGAAGTTGACAGCACCCGCTGACGGGTCGCAGTGGAGAAAAATCGAGAGAATGTACCGGACTGAGTTTGCAGGTGACCCAAGGAACGTATGGTTTGGTTTAAGCGCGGATGGCATTAATCCTTTCGGGGAGCAGAGCAGCAATCACAGCACCTGGCCCGTGACTCTATGTATCTATAACCTTCCTCCTTGGCTGTGCATGAAGCGAAAGTTCATTATGATGCCAGTACTCATCCAAGGCCCTAAGCAACCCGGCAACGACATTGATGTGTACCTAAGGCCATTAGTTGAAGAACTTTTACAGCTGTGGAATGGAAACGGTGTACGTGTGTGGGATGAGTACAGACAGGAGGAATTCACTACAGGAATCAGGCAGTTTGCCGTCTGCCATGGCTGACGGCAAAGGCATGTCTGGCAGACGGCAAAGTCCTTTGCCGTCAGCCAGCAGACGGCAAAGAACGGCACCCCGTCCGGCTGAACGAGCTTCGGTAAAGGGCACTTTGCCGTCTGCTGGCAGACGACAAAGATGCAAAGGTCTTTGCCGTCTGCCACAGCGGTCAGACGGCAAGGGCATAGACGAGTAGACGTGGCAGCTTAGGTCCGTTAAGGGATTAACGGCGTGCTTTGCCGTCTGCTGGCAACGGCAAAGACCTTTGCATCTTTGCCGCAAATCTGCCGGGGATGCTGCCGCCCGGTACCAATCCTAGTGATTACCTGCCCGACGATGCACATTTTGATACAATGGAGGTGGACGAACACAAATACCAGTACGGGAAGCCTCTCGTCAGACCTGGTGATCCTCCTCTAACAACGATGATGCGAAGATTCCATAAGTGGTACATGGACACCTGCAGTCTGGAAAGGATATTTTGACGCTGAGAGTTAAGAGGAGCACGACCTCGTTGGAATTGATCTGTTGTCTGTTCCATTTGAGGAGTTCTTCCAGTTTTTCAATCAAAAGGACCTCGATAAAATAATCATCACTTGCTACTGTTGTAAGTACTATACTTCTGTAATTAAGTCTCTATATATAGCTCAGCTCTTTCATTGCATGTATATATAATTATCCTCACTATATTATGCAGATTGAAGATCGTCGAATGCAGAAATGCACAAATCTATGATATTGGGTTCATTAACACAAATCTCATAGATGAATGGACGGTTAAATATAATCCGAAAGAAACCGAGGCCAACTTGCTACAATCGTTGCTTAAAAATCAAAACAAAGATAAAATACTCTTTCCTTACAACTTCAAGTGAGTGTTACTGTCTTCTGCATATTCGGTTTCCATTATTACTCGAGGTTATAGTAATGTAATTGATGAGTTATGCATGCGTGCGCAGCTTCCACTTTATTCTCCTAGAGATTAAGCTTGAGCAGGGACTAGTAACTGTCTTAGACTCAAGACGAAAAGATCCCAAGGAGTATGCGGCCATGACTGAAATGCTCCAGAAGTAAGTTCCATCGATCATTATCGCACCATATCGGCAACTTTGTTCATTTCCTGATATCAAGTAATTATTTTCTTTGTCTCGCAGGGTTTGGAAAGTGTTCACCGCAGAAGTTCCGGGACTGCCGGGGGATCTGCGATTTACACACCCGAAAGTAAGTACTACTAGCTAGTTCCGCGCATCTCCCATTGATTCTAGCTAGTTTCATCAATACCATTTATAATGCTTGATTATCAGTTTGATTAACCTCTATTTCTCGTAAAGTGGTTGTGGCAGGAAGGCGGGAATAATTTTTGTGGATACTACGTTTGCGAGTACATCTACAATGCAACGACCTCTAAGCGGGGCTACTCTGAAAAACAATATGAAGTGCGTAAGCAATAATATTCACAATTTTATTTTATTACCATCATTTGTGTTGAGTTTCATTCATATATATGTATTGACCCCCTTCTTCAAATTAGATTTGGCAGATGCGGGATGAACTCCTACCACAAGATCGCTTAAAGGCAATTCAAGAGGAATTGGCTGGATTCTTTCTTGACCACGTCATCAATCCAGCCGGAGAATACCATGTGGAACTTGACATCAGATGTTAGGGATCTTATATTGTATATATGTAGCTAGTAGCGTCGGATAGATATACGAAAACTTGTTGTTCATGATGTTTTGTAATGGTTTTTGACACACTTAATTATATATAATGCACGCAGATGAACCGGCAATGGATGTACGATGACAGACGCACCTCCGAGTATATTAAGGGCGTGCATAATTTTCTCGAAGTGGCTGAGGCAAACAAGCAGAATGGTTTTATGTGTTGTCCATGCCCTATATGTGGGAATACGAAGTCTTACTCTGACCGGAAAATCCTTCACACCCACCTGCTTTATAAGGGTTTCATGCCACACTATAATGTTTGGACCAGGCACGGAGAAATAGGGGTTATGATGGAAGACAGCGAAGAAGAAGAGGATGATGACAACTATGTGCCCCCTGAATACGATGATGCTGCAACGGGGGAAGCTGAAGATCAAGAGGAACCAGACGATGTGCCCGACGATGATCTCCACCGGGTCATTGTTGATGCAAGGAGACAGTGCGAAAGTGAAAAGGAGAAGCTAAAATTCGATCGCATGCTAGAGGATCACCAAAAAGGGTTGTACCCCAATTGCGAAGATGACAACACAAAGCTCGGTACCGTACTGGAATTGCTGCAGTGGAAGGCAGAGAATGTTGTGCCTGACAAAGGATTTGAGAAGCTACTGAAAATATTGAAGAAGAAGCTTCCAAAGGATAACGAATTGCCCGACAGTACGTACGCAGCAAAGAAGGTCGTATGTCCTCTAGGATTGGAGGTGCAGAAGATACATGCATGCCCTAATGACTGCATCCTGTACCGCGGTGCGTACGAGGATTTGAACGCATGCCCGGTATGCGGTGCATTGCGGTATAAGATCAGACGAGATGACCCTGGTGATGTTGACGGCGAGCCCCCCAGGAAGAGGGTTCCTGCCAAGGTGATGTGGTATGCTCCTATAATACCATGGTTGAAACGTCTGTTCAGAAACAAAGAGCATGCCAAGTTGATGCGATGGCACAGAGAGGACCGTAAGAAAGACGGGAAGTTGAGAGCACCCGCTGATGGGTCGCAGTGGAGAAAAATCGAGAGAAAGTACCGGACTGAGTTTGCAGGTGACCCAAGGAACGTATGGTTTGGTTTAAGCGCGGATGGCATTAATCCTTTCAGGGAGCAGAGCAACAATCACAGCACCTGGCCCGTGACTCTATGTATCTATAACCTTCCTCCTTGGCTGTGCATGAAGCGAAAGTTCATTATGATGCTAGTACTCATCCAAGGCCCTAAGCAACCCGGCAACGACATTGATGTGTACCTAAGGCCATTAGTTGAAGAACTTTTACAGCTGTGGAATGGAAACGGTGTACGTGTGTGGGATGAGCACAGACAGGAGGAATTCACTACAGGAATCAGGCAGTTTGCCGTCTGCCATGGCTGACGGCAAAGGCATGTCTGGCAGACGGCAAAGTCCTTTGCCGTCAGCCAGCAGACGGCAAAGAACGGCACCCCGTCCGGCTGAACGAGCTACGGTAAAGGGCACTTTCCCGTCTGCTGGCAGACGGCAAAGATGCAAAGGTCTTTGCCGTCTGCCCGCAGACGGCAAAGGGCATAGACGGTAGACATGGCAGCTTAGGTCCGTTAAGGGATTAACGTCGTGCTTTGCCGTCTGCTGGCAGACGGCAAAGACCTTTGCATCTTTGCCGCAAATCTGCCGGGGATGCTGCCCGGTACCAATCCTAGTGATTACCTGCCCGACGATGCACATTTTGATACAATGGAGGTGGACGAACACAAATACCAGTACGGGAAGCCTCTCGTCAGACCTGGTGATCCTCCTCTAACAACGATGATGCGAAGATTCCATAAGTGGTACATGGACACCTGCAAGTCTGGAAAGGATATTTTGACGCTGAGAGTTAAAGAGGAGCACGACCTCGTTGGAATTGATCTGTTGTCTGTTCCATTTGAGGAGTTCTTCCAGTTTTTCAATCAAAAGGACCTCGATAAAATAATCATCACTTGCTACTGTCTGTAAGTACTATACTTCTGTAATTAAGTCTCTATATATAGCTCAGCTCTTTCATTGCATGTATATATAATTATCCTCACTATATTATGCAGATTGAAGATCGTCGAATGCAGAAATGCACAAATCTATGATATTGGGTTCATTAACACAAATCTCATAGATGAATGGACGGTTACATATAATCCGAAAGAAACCGAGGCCAACTTGCTACAATCGTTGCTTAAAAATCAAAACAAAGATAAAATACTCTTTCCTTACAACTTCAAGTGAGTGTTACTGTCTTCTGCATATTCGGTTTCCATTATTACTCGAGGTTATAGTAATGTAATTGATGAGTTATGCATGCGTGCGCAGCTTCCACTTTATTCTCCTAGAGATTAAGCTTGAGCAGGGACTAGTAACCGTCTTAGACTCAAGACGAAAAGATCCCAAGGAGTATGCGGCCATGACTGAAATGCTCCAGAAGTAAGTTCAATCGATCATTATCACACCATATCGGCAACTTTGTTCATTTCCTGATATCAAGTAATTATTTTCTTTGTCTCGCAGGGTTTGGAAAGTGTTCACCGCAGAAGTTCCGGGACTGCCGGGGGATCTGCGATTTACACACCCGAAAGTAAGTACTACTAGCTAGTTCCGCGCATCTCCCATTGATTCTAGCTAGTTTCATCAATACCATTTATAATGCTTGATTATCAGTTTGATTGACCTCTATTTCTCGTAAAGTGGTTGTGGCAGGAAGGCGGGAATAATTTTTGTGGATACTACGTTTGCGAGTACATCTACAATGCAACGACCTCTAAGCGGGGCTACTCTGAAAAACAATATGAAGTGCGTAAGCAATAATATTCACAATTTTATTTTATTACCATCATTTGTGTTGAGTTTCATTCATATATATGTATTGACCCCCTTCTTCAAATTAGATTTGGCAGATGCGGGATGAACTCCTACCACAAGATCGCTTAAACGCAATTCAAGAGGAATTGGCTGGATTCTTTCTTGACCACGTCATCAATCCAGCCGGAGAATACCATGTGGAACTTGTCATCAGATGTTAGGGATCTTATATTGTATATATGTAGCTAGTAGCGTCAGATAGATATACGAAAACTTGTTGTTCATGATGTTTTGTAATGGTTTTTGACACACTTAATTATATATAATGCACGCAGATGAACCGGCAATGGATGTACGATGACAGACGCACCTCCGAGTATATTAAGGGCGTGCATAATTTTCTCGAAGTGGCTGAGGCAAACAAGCAGAATGGTTTTATGTGTTGTCCATGCCCTATATGTGGGAATACGAAGTCTTACTCTGACCGGAAAATCCTTCACACCCACCTGCTTTATAAGGGTTTCATGCCACACTATAATGTTTGGACCAGGCACGGAGAAATAGGGGTTATGATGGAAGACAGCGAAGAAGAAGAGGACGATGACAACTATGTGCCCCCTGAATACGATGATGCTGCAACGGGGGAAGCTGAAGATCAAGAGGAACCAGACGATGTGCCCGACGATGATCTCCACCGGGTCATTGTTGATGCAAGGAGACAGTGCGAAAGTGAAAAGGAGAAGCTAAAATTCGATCGCATGTTAGAGGATCACCAAAAAGGGTTGTACCCCAATTGCGAAGATGACAACACAAAGCTCGGTACCGTACTGGAATTGCTGCAGTGGAAGGCAGAGAATGTTGTGCCTGACAAAGGATTTGAGAAGCTACTGAAAATATTGAAGAAGAAGCTTCCAAAGGATAATGAATTGCCCAACAGTACGTACGCAGCAAAGAAGGTCGTATGTCCTCTAGGATTGGAGGTGCAGAAGATACATGCATGCCCTAATGACTGCATCCTGTACCGCGGTGCGTACGAGGATTTGAACGCATGCCCGGTATGCGGTGCATTGCGGTATAAGATCAGACGAGATGACCCTGGTGATGTTGACGGCGAGCCCCCCAGGAAGAGGGTTCCTGCCAAGGTGATGTGGTATGCTCCTATAATACCACGGTTGAAACGTCTGTTCAGAAACAAAGAGCATGCCAAGTTGATGCGATGGCACAGAGAGGACCGTAAGAAAGACGGGAAGTTGAGAGCACCCGCTGACGGGTCGCAGTGGAGAAAAATCGAGAGAAAGTACCGGACTGAGTTTGCAGGTGACCCAAGGAACGTATGATTTGGTTTAAGCGCGGATGGCATTAATCCTTTCGGGGAGCAGAGCAGCAATCACAGCACCTGGCCCGTGACTCTATGTATCTATAACCTTCCTCCTTGGCTGTGCATGAAGCGAAAGTTCATTATGATGCCAGTACTCATCCAAGGCCCTAAGCAACCCGGCAACGACATTGATGTGTACCTAAGGCCATTAGTTGAAGAACTTTTACAGCTGTGGAATGGAAACGGTGTACGTGTGTGGGATGAGCACAGACAGGAGGAATTCACTACAGGAATCAGGCAGTTTGCCGTCTGCCATGGCCGACGGCAAAGGCATGTCTGGCAGACGGCAAAGTCCTTTGCCGTCAGCCAGCAGACGGCAAAGAACGGCACCCCGTCCGGCTGAACGAGCTACGGTAAAGGGCACTTTCCCGTCTGCTGGCAGACGGCAAAGATGCAAAGGTCTTTGCCGTCTGCCAGCAGACGGCAAAGGGCATAGACGGTAGATGTGGCAGCTTAGGTCCGTTAAGGGATTAACGGCGTGCTTTGCCGTCTGCTGGCAGACGGCAAAGACCTTTGCATCTTTGCCGTCTGCCAGCAGACGGTAAAGTGCCCAAATAGGCCAGCCCAGATGCCTACTAGGTAGCTGCCACGTGGCATTCTTTGCCGTCAGCTGGCAGACGGCAAAGAGGCAAAGGTCTTTGCCGTCAGCTGGCAGACGGCAAAGAGGCAAATGTCTTTGTCATCTGCCAGCATACGGCAAAGAAGCAAAGGTCTTTGCCGTCTGCCAGCATACAGCAAAGATGCAAAGCTCTTTGCCGTCTGCCAGCAGATGGCAAAGCAACCATATAGGCCAGCCCAGTAACCCCAGGTTGCACAGGTAGCTGCCACGTGGCAACTTTGCCGTCTGCTGGCTGATGGCAAAGCTCTTTGCCGTCTGCTGGCTGACGGCAAAGCTCTTTGCCGTCAGCCAGCAGACGGCAAAGAGCCTGTATAGCCCCTGTTTTCTCTGTTTTTTCTTAAATTCATTCAATTTCACAGAATTTCACATATATATATATATATATATATATATATACAAATTTAGAAAATACTTTCAACAAGCATACCAACACATATCCAACAACAAGTTTCCAACAACATATCCAACAACAAGTTTCCAACAACATATCCAATAACAAGTTTCCAACAACATATCCAACAACAAAGTTCATCGTACAAAATCAAAACAAAAAGGAAGCACAAGGAGAAGAGTAGACTCCATCAACGCAAGCTTCCTCATCTAAAGCAAATCTGCAAATTGGGAAAGAAGAAAGTTAGAAGAAGAAGAAGAAGAAGACTATCTAGAAGAAGAACCAAGGTTATTTTTGAGGAAAATAAGCTAAGTATAGGTCATTTTTGAGCTAAACCAAGGTTATTATGCCATTTTTTACCTAAGTAAGCTAATTATGTCATAAATGAACTAGGTAAGCTAAGTATAGATCATTATTGAGCTATCCTAGGTAGTTATGCCTTTTTTTAGCTAACTAAGCATATCAAGTCATTTAGGAAGAAAAAATGCTAAGTATAGGTCATTTTATGGCTATCCTAGGTAAAGTATGTCATTTTGTAGCTAAGTAAGGTTATTATGTCATTTTCGAGGAAAATAAGCTAAGTATAGTTCATTTTGGAGTTAAACCAAGGTTATTATGCCATTTTTTACCTAAGTAAGCTAATTATGTCATAAATGAACTAGCTAAGCTAAGTATAGATCATTATTGAGCTATATCCTAGATAGTTATGCCATTTTTTAGCTAACTAAGCATATCAAGTCATTTTGGAGGAAAAAATGCTAAGTATAGGTCATTTTATAACTATCCTACGTAAAATATGTCATTTTGGAGCTAAGTAAGGTTATTATGTCATTTTCGAGGAAAATGAGCTAAGTATAGGTCATTTTGGAGCTAATAGGTCATTTCTTAAGCTAAGTATGCATTTGTTAAGCAAAACACTTGGGAAAATTTACCATCATCACAGAGGTGAAGGACCGGTCGGGTTTGCGCCAGTGCCAGACGGAGAAGGACCGGTCGGGGTTGCGCCAGTGGTAGACGGAGAAGGATCGGTCGATGCTTGTCGGGAGGCATGCTGCACCAAAGATCATTTGCAATGTCTCGTTAGCATGATGCAACACAAATGTGAATACTAGTAACTAATGACCATTCAAATGAAACTCACCGTGGGCGCTATACCAATCTGGGGCATCGGCGGAGGGGTCTGACCATTGTTCTGGCACACGGTCTGCACATTTTGTTTTCACGAATCAGTCATATTAGTTAGTAATGAAACGAACATTACGTGCATGATTTGGCTAATATGCAGGAGAAACTTACCACGAGGAGCTCGTATAGGGCCCGGTGAGACGCGTCGTTCCGATTCCTCTCCTCCTCCAACAGCCTAGCCGTCCTGTCCTCCATTTCCCTCTCCCTCTTCGCCGCCTGCCTGTTTGCCTCCGCCAGAAGCTCCTGGGCCCTAGCCTCGATGGCGAGCTCCATTGGCCGTGGACGAGGCCTTATCTCAGGATCGGAGCTTGTCTGCCGCTTCTTGATCTCCGGGAGAGTGCGAGGACAACGTATCAGTCCATCCCCAATGGCTATCGAGCCATGGGGCCTCCCGCCACTAGATATCATCACCAGCTCTGGATCAAAAGGTTGCTTGCTCGGGTTGAAGTCCTCCCCTTTCCTCGCCTTCCCCTCGTCTCTGTACCTCATGAGCTTGTGGTGGGAGGAGATGTTGGTGAAGCTCTCTGGATGATCGAGGTCCGACTCAGAGAATGCCTTGACCTTCTTGTACTTTGCAGTATGGGCCATGGCATAGAGGTCGAACACCTCTGGCACCTCCGTCTTGTTGTGTCGTGCCTAAAAGAGAGGAACAAAATATTAGTTAAGGGCTCAAGCTAGCATGAATAATGAAATTGCATGAATCATGAAGCAAACCACATACCCAGTTATCCCCGAACTCATATAGGTTGCAGCTCCCTTGATGGTGTGGCACACCAACCATTTTGGCACGGTTATCCTTCGCCTTGTTGTGGTCGGCTAGCCATTGGGGAGAGCACCACTCATCCACCAATGCCTCCCAACAGTCCATCCTATCCGCACACCATCTCGGGGGCACCTAAGTTTGTCAAGAGAAAATTCAGCGCTACGCCTATGAATCAAATCAAGGAAACTAAGTACAAGGCCTTAAGAATAGGTAATTACCTTCATGTACTTATCCTTACTCAGAAACTTGCCGCGGCACTTCGTCTTGGACCTCTTTATACCAATCGAGGCGTAGTAGTCTCGAACAGCCTGCACCCGAGCCCCGTGCCGTAAGCTCTGAAGTAGGCGCTTGCACTCGGCTTCGAGAACCTTAGCCACGGCCTCCTCCTCTCCCTCAAGACACCTGTAGAAGGTCTACAATCAAACAAGACAACACTGATTAGTACAATCACTAGGTACTGTTGATTTTTTATTCTGTAAAGGAGAAATTACCCAAAACGTGTAGAAAACAATGTCGGCCACCGTGTGGCACAAGACACCGTCGACCCTCTCCTCCGGCGGGGCCGGGGCAGCCAAGTACAGCTCCCAGCTCAGTGCTAGCTGTGGAACCTCACCCTCACCGGGCAATGTGACCCACCCCGGGAAGTTTTGCCGGCAAAGCACACCAAGGACCTGGTTGGGCTTGCGGATACCAGGGCTGTGTTTCCAACCTCTGCAGTATGACAAGGCCAACGCATCAGATATTAATTTGAAGAAACGTGAAGGCAAAAGGTTAAAAAAGAGTAAATGCACTTACTTATCCCCATTAGGCGCAATCAACCACCTCTGCTCGCGGGTCGCCGGCACGGGCGGGAGCTTTGTACCACCACGCTGGTAGACGTTCCCCCCCTCAACCAGCTCGCCCTCGCTATAGCTATCATCACAAAAGCGGTCCTCGCCACCATCAGCATGGCCACTAGCCTCCGGAGTCTTGTGGGACGACGACTCTGGGACCGGAGTCTCGTGGGACGAAGACTCTGGGACCGGAGTCTCGTGGGGCAAAGGCTCGTCGGCCCGAGGCTCGTGGACCGGAGTCCGAGACGGGTCCACCTCAGACGGAGCAGTCCTGTGGTCGGGTGAATCAGCAGGGGGTGGCGGCGAGGAAGGCATAGCAGCCTTCCTACCTCTCCCGCCGCCACGTCCACCTCTAGCACCCTTCTTCGTCCTCCCCCGACCTCTCCCGGCCGAAGAAGAAGCGCCCGCCCGTGGTGTCTGCATACTGTCTATGAGCGCTCTCCGGAGGGGCTGGGGTGGAATGGAAGCACCCCTCCCAGCACGCGCCGAGGAAGGAGGCTCGGAGCGCTCTCGACCCAAGCCCACCATCTGTCAACACCTGCAATGACAAAGAGTAAACGAAATTAGTACAACATAAAAAAATTGAATACCTGACATGAATAATATGTATATAATTTAAGTGTATCATCATCATGAACATAATAAAAAATTGAATACCTAATATATATGTACATAATAATAATTGAATACCTGACATTACTAATATTAATCTTCATCATCTATATATGCTTCGGGATCAATAAATGCATAATCATCATCACTATCAGTAATGATGTGCTCATCATCATCATCATCAATAAATGCATCAACATGTGGAAGGCCTCCTTTACGTAATCGGTCAAGCATTGACAGGTCATCCGCAGCAGTAACCTCTTCTTGTTCCGGCTCTTCTTGTTTCGGCTCAGGGGTGAAGTCGGATTCACTGTCGCTGTCTACTTCAATGTTCTGGGGTGAAGTAGAGCGGTTCTTGAAACGTTTTTTGGAAACACGTGTTTCTTGGAAGAATTCTCCTTCATATGTGTCTGGGTTAATGTGAGGTTCATAATCCTCTTCATTGGGGGGAGGTGGTCTAACACGATGCGGCACTTCATAAACGACATCCCAACCATTGAGATTTGGATCACTTTGACAGGCCCACGGTAAAGATAGGTCCTAATCCCACCCGATTATGTGTAGACTGGGTTCGTTTTCCCATGCTCTGCTCCGGATCCAACGCAAAATTTTGGCAGCACCTCCCCGCTGTTCTCCTGATACACGTCTCGGCAATAAGCAGAGAGGATGTGTACCCGGAGAACAACAGGGAGGCACTGACGAAATTCTGCATCAGATCCGGAGCAGAGCATATGGGAAAACGAACCCAATCTACACATACTCGGGCTGTCCATGGATAACGTTGGACAATTCGAAAGAATCACAGTTATAAATATGCAAATGCATGCATATTTATAGATGTAACCCTTTTGAACGGGAGACGCATAGTGATCACGCATACTGATGATTCAATCTACCTACAGCTGGCATGTTTCATCGGCACGAAGACCGGAACAGAGCAAATGAAGGGGGGAGGAGGAGATGTCATTTGTGCTCACCCACGAATGCAGGGGCGGAGCTCGTCGAACGCACGGGGAGGTCGTCGAACACCAGACCCTCGCAGCGACGAAACAACTGCACATAAATTCATTAATGGTTAATAAAGCATTTGTTTAAGTCTCCAAATATCATGCACACCTGCAATCACCCAGAATAACCCTGTTTATTTATTCGCACAAATCGACTTCATAACCTACAATTTAATTGGCTCATTTGAGCTGACCTTACACTAAAATAGTATTATAAACAAGCAAGCCTATCAAGTAGATTAAGTGTTGACTGGTGAGGCACGACTGGTGAGAGAAACAAGTACAAAAATTCACACTATTGAAAACTAAGAAGTTGATAGGTAGGTATAAGCACTATTGTGTGCGTTGTCAGTTATAACTTATAAATTAAACTGCAGACAACAGCAAGGATAGTAGAATTTGAAATGTAATAAATAGTGTTTAATTTGACCTTTATGTTTTTTTGATAGTCTTTTTGGACATCTGTTCAGGCATACATATTTTGGGATGGGAAAAATGATATCTGCAACTGAGATATATATGACCAATGCACACTTTTTCTGAATTGATGTTTTCTGTAGTTTATATATTACATCTATACTATACAATATTCAGAAGTTTGTTGTTCAAACTTCTTTTGAAGGTTGTTTGCTTAGATGGTAGCAATTCATCTTCCCCATCACTTGCTGAATTCGAGGAAGTGTCCTGATTGTGGCTTAAAGCAAATCTGTAATAGACATCGTCATTTTTTTAAGGGGAACGCCTCATGGCACTTTATTAACTCAATGGCAATGTTACATCAAGTAGTACAGGAGATAGCAGGAAATTAGGTGCAACATCTACCCACACATACTTAGTTCTACACTTCTGTCTGAATGCCCCCTTGAATTCAAATTTTTTAGACTTTGTCCAGGAGTCTTCTCCAACATTAAATTTTTCCTTGTGAAACTGAAGTTACATATGCTTTTCAAAGTCTATCCTCTTCTTCCTGTAGATTGCTTCCAACAGGGCATCATGACAACAAATAAAGATCCCCACGCAGCCACGCTGAACATCTTGACGTTGTTACTATACCCAAATAATGCACTGATAGTTGTATACTAGCATCTAGGTTGAAATGTCAACTTTCATGTCGAAGAAAAAAGGTAGCCTTTTCTCCCCAACATAGGCAGGGCATCATAATCTATCTTTTGTTGAGCTCGCTCAAGCATTACGAGGATAATGGAGCAGCACGCTTAGGTATCTCACAGATTCAAAATACTTTCAGTTTAGTAATTTCCTCTCTAGGAGATTTGGGATCCCTATTTCAACACATTGCAGAGTTATCAATACTGAAAATATTTGGTTCATTTCTCCGTTTCACAATGTTAAACCTATAAAATGTTCAGACTGATGATAAACAAAGAGATGACATATTTTGCTTCGTCAGTGATATAAATGCCATGCCATAGTCATATACTGGCACTGACGGAGCTCTTACAAGTTGGGGCAGATTTACGTATCAAATGTTTGAGTAATAGAATTTCCAGTAGCTGATGAAATCCTCCTACCTCAGCTCAGAGCCCAACGGCCAGCGACCGGGGCGGGGTCACAGCACGAGCCCGATGTCCCCGCCGGCGAGGGAGGAACCCCGGCGAAGGCCCGGAGCCAAGCGGCGGAGGGAGGCAACGGGATCCGGTCCGCCGCCGATCCTCCCCTTCCCCTGGTGGTGGAGGAGGAGGGCCGCGGGGAGGGGGCGCTGGTCGAGGAGGGCCGCGGGGAGGGGGCGCTGGTCAAGGAGGGCCGCGGGGAGGGGGCGGCGCCGCGGTGGTGGAGGTGGGCCGCGGGGAGGGGCGGCGTCGCGCTGGTGGAGGAGGGCCGCGGGGAGGGGGCGGTGGTGGAGGAGGGCCGCAAGGAGGGGCGGCGCCGCGGTGGTGGAGGTGGGCCGCGGGGAGGGGCGGCTCGCGGTGGGGGGAGGAGGGCGAGCGGGGGAGGGGGAGGTGGTGGGGGAGGGGTGGGGGAGGAGGGCGAGGGAGGGGGCGGTGGTGGAGGTGGGGCGAGGGGGGGAGGGGAGGAGCACGCGGTGGTGGAGGAGGCAGCCGGGAGGGGGGGACGCGGCTGGTCGCGGGGAGGGCGAGCGAGGGAGAGCTGGCGGCGCGCGGGTGCTGGTGTGTGAGGCGGGGGGGGACAGAGAGAGGGGGGACAGAGAGAGGTGGGTGAGGCGTGCGAGCGGGTGCGGGTGGGTGAGGCGCGGGATGCGGGCTGCCTGCAACCCGTCCCACTTGCACCCCGGGGGAGAGAGAAGGAGGGAGGAGGCAGTGGCGGCCTTTTTTTTTTAACCCGCAAAAAAAAATAGACACACCTCTTTGCCGTCTGCTGGCAGACGGCAAAGAGGTGGGTCTATTTTTTTTTGCGTGTTAAAAAAAAACTTTGCCGTCTGCTGGCAGACGGCAAAGAGGTGGGTCTTTTTTTTTTGCGTGTTAAAAAAAACTTTGCCGTTTGCTGGTAGACGGCAAAGAGGTAGGTCTATTTTTTTTGCGTGTTCAAAAAACTTTGCCGTCTGCTGGCAGACGGCAAAGAGGTGGGTCTATTTTTTTTGCGTGTTAAAAAAATTTTGCCGTCTGCTGGCAGACGGCAAAGAGGTGGGTCTATTTTTTTTGCGTGTTAAAAAAAAAAACTTTGCCGTCTGCTGGCAGACGGCAAAGAGGTGGGTCTATTTTTTTTTGCGTGTTTAAAAAAAACTTTGCCGTCTGCTGGCAGACGGCAAAGAGGTGGGTCTTTTTTTTTTACATGTTAAAAAAAACTTTGCCGTCTGCTGGCGGATGGCAAAGAGGTGTGTCTATTTTTTTGCGTGTTAAAAAACAGACGGCAAAGAGGTGGGGCTATTTTTTTTGGGTTAAAAAAAAACATTGCCCCCACCTCCTCCCCCTCTCTGTCTTTGCCGTCTGCTGGCAGACGGCAAAGAGGTGGGGCTGGTGCGCCGTTACGGCCGTTAGGTTGGCCACTTTCTTTGCCGTCTGCTAGCAGACGGCAAAGAAAGGGGCCGTTAGGTTGTTCTCGTTAGTGGGCCACCCTCCCTCTTTGCCTTCTGCTAGCTGACGGCAAAGCTTCTATGCCGTCAGCTAGCAGACGGCAAAGAGCTGGCTGACAGCAAACATGATCTTTGCCGTCAGCTCTTTCTTTGCCGTCAGTTTTCTGTAAGCTGATGGCAAAGACCTTCTTTGCCGTCAGCTAGCAGACGGCAAAGAGCTGGCTGACGGCAAAGATCCTGATTCCAGTAGTGATTTGACCTGCATGCGTTGCTGTTTGTAACCATCAATGATTGGCCTGCTCTCAGTAACCTTTCAGGACAGACAAACAAGGGATACCACGCATGCACGCACTGTTTAGCTGACACCGAAAGTATATACCTGGACAAATGCAGGAAGAATGTGTACCTGGGGCATCGTCGATTTCTTCCGACCAACCATCAATGTCGAAAGAAAGGCAAGCATTTCAAAGGCGAGGCAGATCACCGGAAGAAGCCCGCCATGCGTACCGGTGATCACGTACTTGCTATGGTCAATGATTTACACGTAATCTTTGGAAAGGGTCCCGGTGGACTATCTGTTCCGAATGACGCTGAGGGACGCGCTCCCATGTGGAAGAAGAAATCTATATTTTGGGACCTACCCTACTGGAAAGACCTAGAGGTCCGCTCTTCAATCGACGTGATGCACGTGACAAAGAAACTTTGCGTGAACCTGCTAGGCTTCTTGGGCGTGTATGGAAAGACAAAAGATACACCGGAAGCACGGGAGGACCTGCAATGTTGGCATAAAAAAGACGGCATGCCTCCAAAGCAGTATGAAGGTCCTGCTAGCTACGCTCTTACCAAAGAAGAGAAGGAAATCTTCTTTGAATGCCTGCTCAGTATGAAGGCCCCGTCTGGCTTCTCGTCGAATATAAAGGGAATAATAAATATGGCAGAGAAAAAGTTTCAGAACCTAAAGTCTCATGACTGCCACGTGATTATGACGCAACTGCTTCCGGTTGCATTGAGGGGGCTTCTACCGGAAAACGTTCGATTAGCCATTGTGAAGCTATGTGCATTCCTCAATGCAATCTCTCAGAAGGTGATCGATCCAGAAATCATACCAAGGCTAAGGAGTGATGTGGCGCAATGTCTTGTCAGTTTCGAGCTGGTGTTCCCACCATCCTTCTTCAATATCATGATGCACGTCCTAGTTCATCTAGTCGACGAGATTGTCGTTCTGGGCCCCGTATTTCTACACAATATGTTCCCCTTTGAGAGGTTCATGGGAGTCCTAAAGAAATATGTCCGTAACCGCGCTAGGCCAGAAGGAAGCATCTCCATGGGCCATCAAACAGAGGATGTCATTGGGTTTTGTGTTGACTTCATTCCTGACCTTAAGAAGATTGGTCTCCCTCAATCGCGGTATGAGGGGAGACTGACTGGAGAAGGCACGCTAGGAGGGGACTCAATAATATGCAGGGAAGGGCATTCTTGGTCTCAAGCACACTACACAGTTCTACAGAACTCTACCTTGGTGACCCCGTATGTCGATGAACACAAGAACATTCTGCGCTCCAAACACCCGGAGCAGTGTGACGACTGGATTACATGTGAACACATCAGGACTTTCGGCAGTTGGTTGGAAACACATCTCAGAGGTGACAACACTGTTTCTGATGAGCTGTACTCGTTGTCCAGGGGACCATCTTCGACTGTATTGACTTACAAAGGATACGAGATAAATGGGAATACATTTTACACGATCGCCCAAGATCAAAAGAGCACTAACCAAAACAGTGGTGTCCGCTTTGATGCAGCAACCAAGAGGGGAAAGGACACATATTATGGTTACATAGTGGACATATGGGAACTTGACTACGGACATGATTTTAAGGTCCCTTTGTTTAAGTGCAAATGGGTCAATCTGTCAGGAGGCGGGGCACAGGTAGAGCCACATTACGGAATGACAACAGTGGATCTGAACACTCTTGGGTACACAGACGAACCATTCGTCCTAGCCAATGATGTGGCGCAGGTTTTCTATGTGAAGGACATGTCTACCAAACCGAGAAAAAGAAAAGATAAGGAAGCGAATACATCATACGATGAGCCAAAGCGCCACATAGTTCTTTCAGGGAAAAGAGACATCGTGGGAGTGGAGGGAAAGACAGTCATGTCTGAAGATTATGAAAAGTTTCATAAAATTCCTCCCTTCAAAGTCAAGGCTGACCCAAGCACCCTGTTAAGCGATGAAGAATATCCATGGTTACGGCGCAATAAGCAAAGGACACAAGCGAAGAAAAAGTGAAGACAGATGAAGTCAGAAAGGGTTGAAAATTGATGATGTGGCTTTGAATGGTTCATTTTGAGCACACAAAAAGTCTGGAGTTCAAATTAGTTCAAAAAAATGAAATCCCTTTGTAACAGGTGAGTTTTTGTCCGAAACCCTGATACTTCGAAAGAGATTGTCCATTTTCAACCTCTTCAGAGTTTTAGCACATGCTATGTGGGTGAAATGATGATATCATGCTCATTTTCAATCTCTTCAGAGTTCATTTGAAGTGCTTTTCAACTTTTTAAACCTCTTGTATTATTGAAACTAAAATTATATAAAATTTATGCAACTAAAATTATCAAAGTATTTTCTCTTCAAAACATTAAAAGAAAAAGAATTTTCATAAAATAAATAAATAAAGCAAAAAAGAAAATAAAATAAATAAGTAGAAACAAAATAAAATAAATAAGTAGAAACAAAATAAACTTTAATAAATAAGTAGAAACAAAATAAAAAAAAAGCAACAAAGAAAACAAAATAAAAATAAAAAAAGTGCCGCCTACTGGGCCACCACGGCCTGAATACGACTAGAAACCCAACCATGGGCCAGGATTCAGGCCCGCAGCAGGCCCAGTAGGCCCACAGGCACATAGTGCGAGTTTAGGCCCGAAAGCCTGCAGTTGAGAGGAGCTCGAGAGAGTGGGCGCAGCAGCGCTTATAAACCACTCTCGAGCTCTCTCAACTAGTGAGGTGGGACTAAACTTTTGGCCGCGACGCGAGCAGCACAAGGCTTTTTGTCCCGGTTGGTGGCACCAACCGGGACTAAAGGGGTGCATTGGTATCGGTTCGTGGCACCAACCGGGACCAATGCATGCCCTTTAGTCCCGGTTGGTGCCACCAACCGGGACCAAAGGTCCCTGCTTCCCGCCCTTTGGGCTGCTGAAAAGAGACCTTTGGTCCCGGTTGGTGGCACCAACCGGGACTAAAGGGGTCATTAGTCCCGGTTGGTGTCACAACCGGGACCAATGCTTCGTGTATATAAGCAAGACTTGTGAAAATTTTCAGTTTAATCGCAGTTCCCCGACGCCGTCGCCGTCGCCCGTGCCCCTGCCCCGCCCCCGAGCCCACGCCGACGCCGTCCGCCGCCCACGCCTTCACCGTCCGCCGCCCCCGAGCGCGCCCGGCCGCGCCCCTGCGCCCCGGCCCGCCCCCACCGCCCCCACCGTCGCCGCCCTCGCCGCCCCCGCCGTCGCCCTCGCCGGCCGCCCCCGCTGTGAGCCGCCGCCGCCCCGGCTCTGTGTATATGATGAATTTTTTGTTCATATATATATAATGTATATATGTATGTATGTGGCTATATGTATGTATGGATGTTCATATATGTATTAATTTTTTTGTTCAGAGCATTCTTTTGTTCATATAGCGCGGCTAAAAGCACTAGTTTTTCAGCGCGGCGCTTATATAGCGCGGCTGTTGGAGATGCTCTAAGCCCCTCCTACCCACCGACACTTGCCGCCTCGGCCTCCGCCTACTTGACACCACTACCCTTGACAAGGCATGGGAGTGTGAGTACGTTGAACTCGCCGTCCTCGGCCAGGCCCGGCCCTGATGGGGGGGGGGCAGGGTGGGCGCCCGCCCCGGGCCCCCGATATGGAGGGGCCCCACCCCACGGATGCTTTGGTAGGCCTGCAGCACCATGGATAGAAAAACTTGTACAGAAGCTTGTAATATTGGGCCAAATTACTGCATACAGAAGCTAATAAAGCTGGGCCAAGTTACTACCAGGCCTTGCGTGAAGCCAGGAGTGATTCGGCAGCCTCCTAGGAGCATGCACGACGTAGATGGCGGCTGCCACCGGATGCCTTTTCGCCTTTTCTCCTTGCGGGTCACGCCGCACCCTTGCCTGATCTGTGATCGGCGCCGCAACCACGATTACTCGTTCAACAACGGCAGACGAGCGAAGCCCACCGTGCATGCGGGCGGCGGCGGCCACAATTTAGGAGATGCCCCATCTCCGGTTCCTACGGTGAATCAGTAGAAAGAAGCTGATTCTTGAGCAGGTACCTATGCGTCTATGCCCTAGCTATTTTGCCATGATAATTGATTCATTATGTTTATTAGCCACATATATTATTGGGCTATGTTATTTACGAGGTGAACGTGAAAATCAATAATATTTTGTCGAGGTATTTTAGAAGTTTTGCCCTAATTTTCCATTACCAAGGGCACACCCAATGCACAGATCTTGATACGATGCTTACATGGAAATAAAAGAAAATAACAATTACATAGCATATGTCTAAACGTCTCTACCTCCTGTGCTAATTGCAATGTACAGTTACTTCTCCGATTAAATTGATCGGATAGTGTCTGTTCTCTACAGCGCAGATGCTAGCGCTCATGGAAGAAAAGAAATTCATCTGTGGTTTTAGCATTAGATGGTTACACTATCTTTTTTCCAAAGGCGCTTGATTTGGTAGTGCTTCAAATCAAATTCAAACTCCTCGTGTGTAAACATTCCATGACGAGTGAAACTCAAGATTTTACTTTCGGATGAAAGAAAAACCAAAGAAAACGGCTAGGAAATCAATCTTGACGACGTGCACTAAGGGGCCCCGAGCATAGGCTTCGCCCCGGGCCCCTAAAAACCCAGGACCGGCCCTGTCCTCGGCGAGCCCAGCGGCCAGTTCGATGGCGTCTACACCACCAAGTTCCAAGTGAATCAGTGGGTTCGCCCTGGCAAGCACGTCCAGATCAACCTGTGCAAGTAGTTGGTGATTGCTTGTACGTACGTGTTCTTCCCGCGCGCGCTTCAGTTCCTTCCGTCTTGTCTTGGTTTTCCTTGCTACATGCTACGTTTTGCTTTATTTGTTTCCCTCTTGTCCGACGTCCGTCGTTTTGTAACTCTAATCAAGGACCTGGCGCTCTTCTGTTATTCCTCACATCAGTTGAGTAAAAATAAGGAATAAGAGGCAAGAGTTTTCATTCGTTCATTGACGTAATTAATTTTCCGCATGTCGTCTTCCTCGGCTGGCCGGCTGGGTGGTTGATGTGATGATGAGTAGTGATGTAGCCAGAATTTTCGGTCGGATGGTCCAATTGATATAAAAATATATTTACATCACAAATGCAACATACCAACATTATTACATGGGGAGCTATGTGTTTAGATGAGGGGCCAGTGCCGCAAGCCCCCGCCCCCAGCTTTGAACCAATTTATGAAAAAAATATATGAGGGCTTAGATGAGAATTTTCTTTTAGCCTTTGCCCTCCCCCCTCCCTGAGACACTCACACTAGTGAAAAAGGTGATAGCCACAACTTTCGTTGTTAGCGCGCCATTTTCAACCAACGCAAGCACTACTTTTTCCAAATAGTGATGCCGTTGACTTATTTTGTTCGACATTACTAGGGACATAGTGGTGGAGTTGAAAAATAGATGAACATTATAGGTATATGTGACCCACAGTTTGTACAAGGCGTAATATAGTGTTGGCGTGGTAGAACATGGAACACCGGCACTATTATGTTTAGTTGTGCCGTGTCATGGGTTGCCACATCAGCACTATATGATGTGGGGTCGAATGTTTGAAATTACTTTCATTTATAATTATTTATTTCTAATTGATTGACATGGAATGACAGCATTATTATTTTGTCAATGCGAACATTCTTATATTAAATTCTGAGGCTTTAAATATTTTTCCTTTCTATTTTTTATGTGGTGAACATTTTTATATCATATTGCAGTTTACTTTCATTAAATTTATATTATTTTAAATGCAAATACTAACATTTTGAAAATATATAGTTTGAGACTTCAAATTTATTTTTGGAATTACTTTTATTTATAATTATTTATTCTTAATTGATTAAATTGTTTTTAATAATATTATTTTATCAATGTGAACATTATTATATTATATTTTGGGACTTTAGATTTTTTTACCTTTTTATTATTTGGTAGGTGGTGATCATTTATATATTATATTATAGTTCATTTTTATTAAATTTATCTTATTTTAAATGAAAATATTGACATTTTTTAAAATATATAGTTGGAGACTTCAAATTTATATCCCTGTCATATCCAAAATTGATAAGAGACTATCTGGAGTGGCAAGATTCATGAATCACTCTGGCTGGCTTACCTACATAAACTCTGTTGTTGCTTCCATGCCTATATTTGCTATGTGCTCTCTTAAAGTTCATATCACCATATTGGATCATGTTGAGAAATCAAGCAGAAATTTTCTATGGTATGGAAATGAGATTAATAAAAGAGGCAAATGTCTGGCCAGCTGGGATATGATATGCAAGCCAAAGCAACAAGGGGGACTTGGTGTTCTAAATCTAAGAGAGCAAAATAAAGCCCTCCTTATCAAGCACCTATACAAGTTCTACAACAAGAATGATGTTCCATGGGTCAAATTAATTTGGGAGGCCTATTACCAAAACAATGAAGTACCACACTCCAACAACAACAAAGGTTCTTTTTGGTGGAAGGATTGCATGAAAATGTTTGAGCTATTCAAACATATGACTTCCTGTGAGATTAAATTAGGAAATTCCACTATGCTCTGGGAAGACAATTGGAATGGAGATATTATGAAACTAAAGTTCCCTGAATTGCACTCCTTCAATCAAGAGGAGAAGATATCTATTTGGGCTGCCAAAGGTTTGCAAATTACTATAACTTATTCCAACTACCACTGTCCATTACTGCCCAGCAACAGTTTCACCTGCTATCTGATCGGCTAAATAACATCAGGCATAATAATGATCATGATATCTGGAATTTCACTTGGGGTAGAAATATAAACATGACCAAGAGAATCTTCAATTTTCTCATGAGAAATGAAGATGCCGCTGATCCATTCAAATGGATATGGAAATCATGCTGTTTACCAAAGAATAAATTCTTTTGCTGGCTAATGCTCAATGACAGAATAAATACATGTGACCTATTGACTAGGAAGAGTATGCACCTTGATTCCACTAAATGTGTCCTATGCAATGTTGAAGATATGGAAGACATAACTCATCTTCTCTTTTCTTGCCCATTTAGTCAAGGGTTTTGGTGGAATATTGGTTTTGAATGGAACACAGATATGGATATCCATGATATGATAATTGATGCTAAACAAAGATACCATCTTAGTTGTTTCATGGAAATTATGATTGTGGGCTGCTGGTGCATCCAGAATCAAAGAAATGGCTTGATATTTGAAAGAATTCCTTGCTCAATCAACGAATGCAGATATGATTTTATCAGAACTTTCAAGTTAACAATGCTGAGAGCCAAACCTAGTCTGAAGGATGGCATGTCATCCTAGATTGATAAAATTTATTTTTTCTCCTTTCAATTACCTTCTTTTTTGTTTTTCCTAGCTATCTCTGGTTGTCCCCCCATCGACCATTGTAAGACTATGCTTTGTTATTTCCTTATTAATGAAAAATGACACACAGTAGGGCTTTTACCTTACTGTTTTATGGTAAAAAAAACTTCAAATTTATTTTTGGAATTACTTTTATTTATAATTATTTATTATTAATTGACTACAATTTGTTTCAGAATATTATTTTGTCAATCTGAACTTTATTATATTATATTTTGAGACTTCCGATTTTTTTACCTTTTTATTACTTGGTAGGTGGGGATCATTTTTATATTATATTGTAGCTTATTTTTCTTAATTTATATTATTTTACTTGGAAATTGTGATTTTTAAAAATATATTTAGTATTTAGTTGTTTTTATTAAATTAAGAATATTGTTTTGAATTTTATTATAGTTCTATTATGATTATGAGTTTTTTATTTGTTTTTAGTATAGTAGAAATACTGTATTGCTTTTTATGAAAGTTAGAAATTTTTATGTTTTGAGAGTGGCGATATGGGTCATACTATCATATAGTCCCATTATCCGGACCATGCAACACCCTCATCTAGCAGGCTAGCAGCGCATTGAATGTCTAACGTGCGAGCTCTCAAAAGTGCTGTATTCCGCGGCGGACGTACAGCACCCGTATGATACGACCGTGTACCCGCGTAGGCTGAAGACCTGCTGATTTGGCATGGTGGTGGGGGCCCGCAGGAGCAGGTGTGCAGTTGACGTGATGGACCGCCGGCACAGTACTTGCGGCTTGACTGGACCAAAGTACAGAATTTTCATCCATTTCAAAGAACTGTTCGCTACAAAAACAGGCGCACCGCTCGGCCGCTTTAATGGTGACACGCGGGTGGCTGCCAACGAGATGAAGCAAGCCCGATAAATTCGGGATAGTGCTTCCGGCGCATGGTGTGGCGGAGCCGCCATGGATTTCCCGGCAGATTCGGATCGCAGGTGAGTCTACTAATGTTTTTTCTCGCACGGTCGCCAATGTTATTGGGTAGACGCTGAGAACCGTGGGCAAGCTAACGATCTTCATGTATGTCGTTCTGCACCCAGCCCCAGATCTGAGTGAAATTAACGAGATGAGTAGCCAGCGGGAACCGGCCGGCAAGGATACCTCCGTTGCAGCGCTGGTTCGCGGAGAGGAGATCTTGGCGGACGATGCCAAAAGCAGGGACAATTGTCCGGCCGAGTCAGGCGAGTCCCCTGCTGTGAAGCCAGATCCTCGAGCGCCGGGATGGATTAAGAAGTAATCGCCTGATGATTGTGGACGTGCATGCTTCCTGCTGTTTTCTGAAGCTCATGTGTACTCAAATTCTGCGTCGTTTTCGTTCATATACTGAATGAACATTGCTTGATACATAAGTGGACTAGCGCAATGCTTGCAGACATTTAAAAAAAAATATTGAAAAAGAAACAATATTGAATTATGAAACAATTCTGAAAGGGAACCTAAAAAATAATATTGCGGGGGTAATCAATCAACATTTCTGCTTGCATTTCTATCCTGAGTTCTGGTAGTAGAGTGATTTTGGATTGTTAAGTCCAACTTGCGCGAGTGTGTGAACCTCGGTGGTACGTAATTTTCGATTTTGTTTGTCACATGAACAAAGAACATTTCCGTTCGGAAATGTGATAGCTTTTTCTTTTCTAAAAATAAATAAATAAATCAGGGTTCGAGTAGGCTCAACCCACTGAAAGGTCGTCATGCGCCATGGGGGCTCTCCAGAAATGGATCAGGAGGTTCGCAGAAAGACATGGTGATGAAGGACCCATCTTTGAAAAAATCTAGTACTACGTAAAACGTACTCTGTCATTACAACTAGTATGTACAATTTCAAGTCCTTTTATGGTTAATGTGACTGATTAATCAGAACTGATGTGGGTAGTTGAGGAAAATAAAAAATTGTAGTGAAGACTTGCTCAACATGATGGGCGAGGAGGAAAACAAGCAGCCCTTTGTTGAGGCATGAGGGGTTGGTTACAGAGAAGTGAGAAGATGATGACAGGGGATCTGGGTGAGTGAGCAGCGGGATTAAATAAATTGGGTGTGTTTGTCGAGATCCGATGAATAGTGGATTTATGATCAGATTATCTATGAATATTATTTGAGTCTTTACTGAATTCTTATATGCATGATTTGATATCTTTGTATTTCTTTTCGAATTATCGGTTTGGTTTGGCCAACTAGATTAGTTTTTCTTGCAATGGGAGAGGTGCTTAGTTTTGGGTTCAATCTTGCGGTGTCCTCACCCAGTGACAAAGTAGGGATAGCGAGGCACGTATTGTATTGTTGCCATCAAGGGTAAAAAGATATGGTTTTCATTATATTGCTTGAGTTTATCCCTCTACATCATGTTATCTTACTTAAGGCGTTACTCCGTTCTTATGAACTTAATACTCTAGATGCATACTGGATAGCAGTCGATGTGTGGAGTAATAGTAGTAGATGAAGCCAGGAGTCGGTCTACTTGACACGGACGTGATGCCTATATTCATAAGCATTGCCTTGGATATCGTCATAACTTTGTGATTTTCTATCAATTGCTCGACAGTAATTTGTTCACCCACCATGTTATTTTCTTTTAAGAGAGAAGCCTTTAGTGAAACCTATGGCCCCCGGGTCTATTTCCCATCATATATTTTTCAGATTTATAAACCAAAAAACCCAAAAATACCTTGCTGCAATTTATTTACTTTTATTTTGTTTTACGTTTAGTTAAACTTTTATATCTATCTCTAACAGATATCATCCTTGCAAGTGACGTGAAGGGATTGGCAACCCCTTTATCGCATTGGTGCAAGTGTTTGATTGTTTGTGCAGGTGCATAGATTGGAGACTTGCGTGTACTGATGTTTGCTTGAACTACGTCGGTATTTCACCAAAGAGGAAGGGATGATGCAGCACATCAACGGTAGGTATTTCTCTCAGTGATGAGACCAAGGTTATCGAACCAGTAGGAGAACTACGCAACACCACGTAAACAGCTCCTGCACACAAAGAACAAATACTTGTAACCCGATGTAAGAGAGGGGTTGTCAATCCCTCACGGGTAAAAAGATAGATAAAATTGTAGTAGATTGGATAAATACATCTAGCGGGAACGAAAGATAAAATAAATAACAATAAATTGCATCAAGGTATTTTTGTATTTTTGGTCTAATAGATCTGAAAATAAAAGCAAATAAAAATAGATCGCGAAGGCAAATAGAATAAAGAAGAGACCCGGGGGCAGTAGATTTCACTAGTGCCTTCTCTCGAGAAAAATAGCATACGGTGGGTAATCAAATTACTGTTGGGCAATTGATAGAACTTTAAATAATCATGACGATATCCAGGCAATGATCATTATATAGTCATCACGTCCATGATTAGTAGACCGACTCCTACCTGCATCTACTACTATTACTCCACACATCGACCGCTATCCAGCATGCATCTAGTGTATTAATTTCATAGAGAAACGGAGTAATGCAATAAGAACGATGACACGATGTAGACAAGATCTATTTATGTAGAAATAGACCTCATCTTGTTATCCTTAATAGCAATGATACATACGTGTCGGTTCCCCTTCTGTCACTGGGATCAAGCACCGTAAGATCGAACCCATCACAAATCACCTCTTCCCATTGCAAGATAAATAGATCAAGTTGGCCAAACAAAACCCAAATATTGGAGAAGAAATACAAGGTTATAAGCAATCATGCATATAAGAGAACAAAAAAGACTCAACTAACTTTCATGGATAAAAACATAGATCTGATCATAAACTCAAAGCTCATCGGATCCCAACAAACACACCGCAAAAAAGAGTTACATCATATGGATCTCCAAGAGACCATTGTATTGAAAATCAAAAGAGAGAGAGGAAGCCATCTAGCTACTAACTACGGACCCGTAGGTCTACAATGAACTACTCACACATCATCGGAGAGGCACCAATGACGATGATGAAACCCTCCGTGATGGTGTCTAGATTGGATCTGGTGGTTCTGGAACTTGCGGCGGCTGGAATTGATTTTCGTCGACCCCCCTAGAGTTTCTGGAATATTGGGGTATTTATAGAGCAAAGAGGCGGTGCGGCAGGCCACCGAGGTGGGCAAAACCCACCTGGGCGCGCCTGGGCCACCAGGCGCGCCCTGGTGGTTTGTGCTCCCCTCGGAGCACCCCTCTGGTACTTCTTCGGCCCATCTTGTGTCTTCTGGTCCAGAAAAAATCCACAAAAAGTTTCACTGCGTTTGGACTCCGTTTGGTATTGATTTCCTACGATGTAAATAACAAGCAGAAAACAACAACTGGCATTGGGCACTATGTCAATAGGTTAGTACCAAAAAATGATATAAAATAATTGTAAAACATCCAAGAATGATAATATAACAGCATGGAACAATAAAAAATTATAGATACGTTGGAGATGTATCATGTACCTTCTACTGGATTGATACCTTGGCTCTTGAAACTGAGGGAAATAGTTATCTCTACTTTGCTGCATCACCCTTTCCTCTTCAAGGGAAAAACCAACGCAAGCTCAAGAAGTAGCAACCGACCATGTATAACCCTAGTACCCCTGGTGTCTATATAGACTAGAGGGTTTAGTCCACAGAGGCTAGAACAACAACCATCATCCTACTCATCACCTAGGGTTTAGTTTATCTGATCTCGTGGTAGATCGACTCTGTAATCATCTTATACACTTTAATATAATCAAGCAGGACGTAGGGTTTTTCCTCCTCGAGAGGGCCCGAACCTAGGTAAACATCGTGTCCTTCGTCCCTTGTTCCCCATTGATCCAAGATCCACAGCTCGGGACCCCTACTCGAGATCCGCCGGTTTTGACACCGACACCCCCACCTTCTTCTTCTTCCTTGGCCTTCCACTATATGGGAGGAGAGTTCCCCCTCTAATCCATGGCCGCCATGGCGGCGGAGGGGCAGGAGCCCCTCTGTGATTCCCCCTCTAATCTGTGTGTGTGTGTGTGTGTGTGTGTGTGTGTGTGTGTGTTCTCTTCTGTTTCGTGTTCCTATTTTCTGGCCGAAAACCATTTCTTAAATATCCGAAGATCCGTAACTCCGATCGGGCTAAAATTTTAACATGATTTTTTTTCGGATATAAGCTTCCTTGCGGCTGAAGAAGAGCTCCAACCGACTTACGGTGTGCCCACTAGGAATCACTGCGTGCCTGGGGGCAGGGGGGAGGTCATGACCTGGTGCCTAGTGGAGCCTATGGGCCTCCATTTGTGTTGATTCCATGTCCCAAAAATCACATATATTCCAAAATAAATCTCCGTAAATTTTTATCGCATTTGGACTTCGTTTGATATGGATATTATGCGAAACGGAAAACATGCAACAAACAGGAACTGGCACTGGGCACTGGATCAATATGTTAGTCCCAAACATAACATAAAATGTTGCCAAAAATATATAAAAATTGTAGAATATTAGCATGAAACAATCAAAAATTATAGATACGACGAAGACGTATCAGAGGCCAAGGACCAGAGGGGGACATCTCTCATGGCCAATGAAGAAGAGGAATGAGGGGAGGGGGGCTCTCTCCGGCTCTGTCCCGGTGGCGCCACAGTGCCGCCCGGGGAGCCATCATTGCAGTGATTGTGTTCATCAACTTTGCCGTCTTCATCAACATCTCCATCACCTTCCTCCCTTTCTATTAAGTGGCCCACTCTCCCGCAACCTGCTGTAATCGCCTACTTGAAGTGGGTGTTGATGATATGAATTATTATCCAATGGTTTGTTCATCGCTATTATGTCTGAGTGAATTATTTTTGTCATGTCGGTTAATTGGTGAATTTCTATGATTGATTTGAGCTGCATGTGATTATGTGATTTGAGCTGCATGGATCATCCTACGCGTGAAAAGAAAATTGAACATCTTTCAGAACACTTTGTGTACAATTTTGGAAAACAGTTAACATATTTGGAATTTATTTTTTAAGACAATACATCAATAATTTTTAAAAGTGACCATAAATGTAAAGAAAACTAAAAATAAAGAATAAAATCAGAAAAAGAAACTAATAAAAACAGGTAAATAATAACACTAGAAATAAAAAACTAGACTGGAATATTCCTAAAACTAGGAAAATCGAACCCCAGCATTCCTGAACATAAACCAAACTAACGCTAATTGGACTGGCCCATTGAGCTCTTGCTCTGTGGATTGCCTCGGTAATTTGATGTGGAATGCGTCAAACAAGATTTGCCGCAACCACCGATGCCTGGACATTTCTGGGAAAAGGCTTATAGGTGGGCTCACATTAATGGCGGACGGTAGTCTAGTGTCTGTCTCTGGTATTACAATAAATTACAAGTGGCCGGCGTGAAAACCATGACCGCCACTGCTATTGTCTTAGCAGTTTGTGCCTGCCACAGGTAGCAGATGTTCAGATTGTTCGTGCAATAAATGTTACCACTGGATTTTTTGGTCCTGTGGAAAATTTGTCCAAAAATACAGGTGGCGGGCCGCAATACGTGCACGCCACTAAAAATGAAGGAAATATGCCCTAGAGGCAATAATAAAGTTGTTATTTTATATTTCCTTATTCATGATAAAGGTTTATTATTCATGCTAGAATTGTATTGATCGGAAACTTAAATATATGTGAATACATAAACAAATACCGTGTCCCTAGTAAGCCTCTACTAGACTAGCTCGTTGATCAAAGATGATTAAGGTTTCCTAACCATAGACATGTGTTGTCATTTGATAACGGGATCACATCATTAGGAGAATGATGTGCTGGACAAGACCCATCCGTTAGCTTAGCGTAATGATCGTTCAGTTTATTGCTATTGCTTTCTTCATGTCAAATACATATTTCTTCGACTATGAGATTATGCAACTCCCGGATACCCGAGGAATACCTTGTGTCGTGGAATAGTCACGACAGATGTCCTAGTGTGAGGACTTAGTCGTGGAGCCATCGCAATGAGGTTAGTTTAAAGGGGTTAATCAGGACAAAGGACACGGGGAGTTTATACTGGTTCGGCCCCTTGCGGTGAAGGTGAAGGCCTAATCCAGTTTGAGGTGGTATTGCTGGGGTTTCGATGACCAGGGAGCGAATACACTTAACCTGGCTCTCGATCTGTTGTTTCTTGTCCCTCAACCGCCGCCGGGTCGTCCCTTTATATACACAGGTTGACGCCCGGCGGTTCACAGAATCCCGGCCGGCTCATAAACGTGTCTGGCTCGGTATCCCCTCTTTCCTATCTTACAATACAAGTCATATACTTATGGAGGTTTACAGCTATGGGCCCTAACTCGCCTTTGGGCTTTGGGCCTTCTTATTAAGTCTCCTTCGTAAGTCGCCATCTTCTATGTCTTCATGGGCTTCAATACAGCTATACAGCTATGAGCATAACCCGGCCCCTCCTGGGCGGTTTATACTCAATAGTTATATCCCCAACATTAGGCCCCAGGTTGATTTGAACTTGTTCATGTCAATCTTCAACACTTAGGAAAATTCCTTCTTCATTACCTTCGCAAAAATTTGTAACTCGCTGTGGCGTCATCTTCCGAGATCATGATAACCCGCCATGACGTCACCCAATTTGGAGCTCCTCGATTCCCGCGCATGCCACTTATCCATTCACCTTATAAATAGGGCCAGGGGTCCTTTTCACTTTCCCCCCTCGGCCTCTTTGTCTTCATCGTCTTCCTCGCGACGCGCTGCCCTCGAGTCTAGCCGCCGCCATTGACCCTCTACTCTGCATCACTATTGGCCGCCGCTTCAACCTGACTTGGTCCAGATTTTGCTCACGCGCCTCCGCCGATCAACAACCTTGGTAAGTTCTTCCTCCTTCCCCCTCCGTAGATCTCATTAGGGTTCGAATGGATTCATGGAAGTTCGGTACTGTTCTTCACCTGTTCTTCGCTGTAGCATGAGGTTTGATTCAAACTTGATACTTATCCTGTGCGGCAATAATCCTAGTCCCTTTTTCCTCATCAAAGCATCTCTTTTAGGTAGACAAAATCCGATCTGGACCTTCATAAACTTCTCAAGTACCAGTATTTTAGGTCTGAATATATTTTCATTTCCTGACACGGGGTAGATCCAAAATTGCAATACCAATCTGTGAAACCTGTTTTTCATCACTTAGCCATTTTCCAACTTCAGATCTATACTTTCAATATCCGTGTAGGCGGTTTAACCTCAGAAAATAATACCCTGCCAGGTACCATTAGTCCTCTCTTAAACCGCCAAGTGCTCGTCTTTGTAATTTAATAACGTCACTATCCGGTTTAATATTTATGCATGCTTCAACACTTTCTGCCTGTTAACCATGAACCTTAAACCGGCACAAATCTTTTCCAGGTTATCATATAAATGGCCAAATCCTTTTATTCCTGTAACTGGGTTCCATCCCGGGTTACAGAAGAAGAACTGAACAAGTGTGTTGCAACCGGCGCTTTAGCGAAAAAGGAAGACATCCACTTGAGAGCCCCCGGTCCAGAAAATCCTCCTGAGCCCAAGGATGGGGAAGTGATCGTTTTTGTTGATCATCTGAGTCGAGGGTTCAGCCCTCCCGGATCAAAAATTTACCGTGATGTGCTTCACTTCTTGCAACTTCACCCTCAAGATATTGGTCCTAACTCCGTGTCCAAGATTTGCAATTTTCAAGTGTTTTGTTAAGCCTACCTGCAAGAAGAGCCCACAGTCGACCTGTTCAGAGATTTCTTCTATTTAAACCGCCGTACTGAATTTACGGATGGGCCCAATACTGAACTTGGCGGGGTTTCAATTCAGAAGAGAAAAGACGTCAGCTTCCCCCATGCTAGGCATCATAGCCATCCCAAAGATTGGAATCAAACTTGGTTCTATTGCCAAGATACATCTCCAGCTGGCGAGAATCCTCTGCTGGGTTACCGTGCTCACCAGGTTACCGATGCACATCCATTCCCCCAAAGACTCAATGCAAAGGAACGGTCCAAATATGCGCCACAGCTTTCAAAGCTCAGAGCCTTTATGGCAAACGGTTTGACAGGCATTGATTTTGTCCGTTGCTGGGTATCTTGGAGCATTTTGCCTTTAAGCCGTCGCCCCGGTTTAATGTGTGAGTACACAGGGGATGTGAAAGACCCTCAACGCCACATTGATATTCAGCTGACTGATGCTGAAATTACTGAACCTGTCAAGAAGATGTTGGATGAACCGGTGACCGACTGTAGCAAAACAGGACTTAGTCCTTTCTGCGCTTCAAATAAACCGCCAGCTGTAAGAATTGTCCCACTCCTGCTTTAATCCATATTCTTAATACCCCTTTATTATCTTTTCAATCTTTAAACAGGGTGATGATCCGTTCTGGAAGAAGAAACCGCAGGATAAACCGGCCAAAACACTTCGTGTCAAGACCAAGGTCAACAAGAAGCCCGCTAAGAAGAAAAACACCGAGCCTACCGAGTTAAACATTGACGATGATAATCCGGAGTCAGAGGTAGAACTTGATTCACTTGGCTCTTTTTTCATACATCTCATTGATGATGATTTTTATCAGGACGACGCAGAAGATAGCCGCGCAAACGGCGTAGAGGTAACAATTCTCTCATCCGGTTCAGAATCTCTGCCCACACAGAAAACCCGACAAGCAAGCCGGAAAATAAGATTTTCTCACCCCCTAGCTTACTTGGATCCAAACTTTCTTTTGAAGAAGCAGCAACACGAAGCTCGCCGCACAACCCGGCATAGCGGCCATGTGGTCACTTCTTCCGGTTTACCGAACTCGCCAGTTCGTAAACGCCGCCCAGAGGTCTCTTCTATTTCTGACACATCTTATCCCAAGGCGGGCTATTTCCGACAACCTCTTAATCCGCCTGATTCAAACTATCAGGGAACTTCCCATTCATCCTCTGGCGAGTCCACAGGGACACAAATTCCAACCCTCAAAACTGCTCCTGGGTGAGAATTTTTAACTAACACCTTATACCTTATGCTTGATCATTATACTAACCTGTTATTTGTGTCTCTGTCAGAGCCAAGGCCAGACCCAGTAAAAAGGCCAAATTGAACAAACCGGCCGATGACAGCGCGCCAACTGATCCGGAAAAGAACCCGGAACAGTTTGAATCAAATACTGAAGCTATTCTTGATGATCTGCCACCGCAAGATCATGAAACCTTTGTTGAACAGATGGAGATTGATCCAATGGGTCATGCTGATAAACCGCCAAGCCCAACTAAGGCTGCTGATGATAAAGCCGACGATGTTGTAGATACCGGTGTCGGGTGTACAGCCCCAGGCAACCACACTGCTCTGTCAAAACATAGTGCCAAAGAAGAATTTTTTGCTGTTGACAAGGGCAAGTGGAAGGTGGACTTGGCAAGCTATGCCCACCTCAGCGCCCAAGATATTCATTCTGGGTTTTTTAACCATTTGCACATAAGCCGTGATTATGAAGCCGGTTTACTGAACATGATGAAGGAGCAATATGAGGTAAATGCTGTTAACTCTGCATAAATATTCTTCCCTTAGCCGCCAAGTTTACTGGACATAAAAGAATAGAATGTTCTGCAAACTTTCAAGAACCATATAGATCAACTCCGCTAGCCCGCAAGGGCCGGTTTATAATGTCAATATGAACCAGGACTTTAGAATAATAACTCTTCAATTTCGCCTGTGTAGCCCCCAAGGGTCGACTTAACAAATATGTTAAGTTGAGACTAATTATGTTGTAAGGCTCAAAATTCTTACTTAGGACCTTTATAATCCGGTTGACCATCAAGCTGATAGTTGTTATGTGCTTGGGACTTGTAATTTTTTTTGATAAGAAGCAAAAGACATTAGCCCCCCAAGTGCCAAGTATATTACTTGTTATGTGCTTGGGACTTTGAATATGCACTGCTATCTAATTAATTACATGTCTCTTGCAGGCTGATCTTAACAAGAAGGAATCTCAAATCGCCGACCTTCAAAAAAATATCAAGTCGCAACAAGCCGAGACCTCCAAAGCCAAAGAAGAACTGACCAGTGCCTTAACAGCAATGGAAAAACTGAAGGAGAGCTTTAAGAACGAGCGGGCAGGTTGGGATACAGAAAAGTCAACTCTGCTAAAGAGGGCTGAGGATGCTGAGGCTGCCCTTAATCCGGTAGCTGAGGAGCTGACTGGCTTGAAACAACAAATAAATGCCATGACCGCTGCCGTCTTTGGTAAATAACTTCTTCGTAAGCTTTGAACATGTATTATGTAAGAGACTGCTGGTTTACCGATGTTTTTGATGATGCAGAAACTCGCATTGCTCGTCCTGGCTCAGATATACGGAAAAACTGAAAGCCGCCTATACACTTATAGAGCAATTATATACCGGCGTACAACAGGTTATCTGCACAGCTTCCCATAAAAAACTGCCCCCAACCTTGATCAAGGAGACGTTGGAAAGGCTGGCGATGATGCCTGCATGGTTTGAAAAGCTAAAGAAGTCAGCTGCTAGGGCGGGTGCTCTTACTGCACTGACTTGGGCCAAAGCTTGGATATCTGATCTTTATCCAGCCGATGTGGGAAAGGGCTACCCGAGGATAAAGGAGGACGGGTCAGAGTTTAATAACGATGACCTCAGAGCCTTGATGAGGGAAATGCGCCCATTGGCTAGCCAATTGGCTGAAAAAACCGATCTTTCACATTATCAGTCGATTTATGATGCCAACAACAAGAGAGTTAACGCGCCAACTTATGATGCTCCAAATCTTATTCCTCCAATCCGTAAGCATACTTATGCCCCTGATGTTGACCCCTCCACACTTATAAGTGATGAAGCTGTATTCAAGGCCTTAACTGGGATTGATTGGACCACCATTGACTTCTAGCCACTAGGTAGAGAGGAGGAAGACGAACCGGCACTGGACGACCCGCAACCTTCAAGTCAGCCAGGCCAGGACTCGTAAGCCGGGGGCCGGTTTAGCAGCTGCTTTCTTTAAGACTTGTTAAAACAATTATTCTTTTGGGCACCAAACGCCTTGTAATAGGCTAGCTTAAACTCTTGTTCTGCTATGCCATTGTGCATATTTACTTTGCATGACACTGCTAATCCCCCATGTTAAGATATGCCACTTATGCTTATAATATTAACAATGTGGAATCTGCACCTGCATGCAACAAATTAAAAGTGTCCTGGCGGTTTACTGCTGGACGGGTCATAACGCCCAATATAAAACCATGGAAACTAACATAGCTTATACCCAAGGCTGGACTTTCAGAATAACCAAATTTGAAATATATCATACCTGTGATATTTGATCACACTGTTGGTTTACCGAACCGGTGTAGTAAGGGGGACAACCCAAACTTTGAGCACTGGTAATTATCATAGGTTGCTTGGCTTATGAACAAAACCAGGCCGGGTTAATAAACACCAGATATTATCTTATCTCATACTGGTGACTTATAGTCAAAAGCCAGGCCGGGTTAATAAACACCGGATGAATTATGATCTTAAAGCATTATAAGCCTCATCAAATAAACCTCAAAAACTGTGGAATAAAACAAACGAAAAAAATGAGGCTTTTCATGGGCTGCCAGGCCGAAAATCGAGTGCTTTCACGTGCCGCACAGCCACTAAGTTAAACCTATAAACAAACCTTATCAGATGGACCTCACATAACCAATCGTCGTTTTAACTTTGACAAGTTCAGGTTCTGTATAAGATTGACTTGTCAAACATTCGGCGGGTCATTCCAGGAATACCTGGGCGGAGTGACTTACTTAAAAAGGCAGGATAACCCGGGGTTTTAGGTGAATACACCTGGCTTTCAAGCCTGGCTTTTAAGCCTATTACAAGGGTTATACAAACTCTTTGTTCTTTAGAATCAAGGAGCCCCCAAGTAATATTTTTGAGCTGTGCTCAAGGGGCACCTATGTTTGAGCTGTGATTTTGCAACAGACTCTCTTTGGTACCTTTAACCTGGGTAGCAAGCCCCCAAGTTTTTTTTTCAGTTGGCTTATAAGCCGGTTCAAAGGGTAATCATAACTTCGCTCATAAGCCGGAAGTCCCCAAGTAACCAAAGACTCATTAAGAAAAAACGACAGAGGCCCTGCTTTAGCAGGGGTACCGGTTTAATATATACATTGTCAAAAATATGTACATCAGAAGAGCCAATGGCTCAGGTGTAGTAAGGCCGAAGATGAGTAATATTCCACGGCTGGCGAGTCTCTTCCTCCGACGTGCGTGAGTCCTTGTGGTCTCGAACATCAATAAGGTAGTATGACCTGTTGTTCAGATTCTTGCTGACCACAAAGGGTCCTTCCCAAGGTGGGGATAACTTGTGCATATCAGTCTGATCCTGGATAAGCCGGAGCACTAAGTCGCCTTCTTGAAAGGTTCTGGTCTTGACCCGGCGGCTGTGATAATGACGTAGATCTTGCTGGTAAATCGCCGAACGAGCCGCTGCGAGATCACGCGCCTCGTCTAACAGGTCAAGTGCATCCTGACGTGCCTTTTCATTATCAGCTTCAAGGTAAGCCGACACCCGGGGTGAGTCGTGACGGATGTCACTGGGGAGAACCGCCTCTGCTCCATAAACCATGAAAAAAGGCGTGTAACCCATAGATCTGTTGGGCGTTGTGTTGATGCTCCATAGCACCGAGGGTAACTCCTCTACCCAACAACCCGGTGTCCTCTGTAAGGGAACCATAAGCCGGGGCTTGATGCCTCTCAGGATCTCTTGATTGGCTCTCTCATCTTGACCATTAGATTGGGGGTGAGCCACCGACGATACATCAAGCCGGATATGCTCACGTTGACAAAATTCTTTCATAGCACCCTTGGAGAGATTAGTGCCATTGTCTGTTACAATGCTGTGTGGAAAGCCAAAATGGAAGATCACCTTCTTCATGAATTGAACCGTCGTTGCTGCATCACACTTACTGACTGGCTCTGCCTCTACCCACTTAGTGAATTTATCAACCGCCACCAAGAGGTGGGTCTTCTTATCCTTGGACCTCTTAAAAGGTCCAACCATATCAAGCCCCCAAACTGCAAACGGCCAAGTGATTGGAATCATTCTCAACTCCCGAGCCGGAACATGAGCTCAACGTGAAAACTTCTGACAACCGTCACATTTTTTGACCAAGTCCTCAGCATCAGCATGAGCCGTCAGCCAATAAAAAATGTGACAAAAAGCCTTGGCTACAAGAGATTTACAGCCGGCGTGATGACCACAATCTCCTTCATGGATCTCACGCAGAATCTCACAGCCTTCTTCAGGAGAAACACAATGCTGAAACGCCCCGGTAACACTGCAATGGTGCAGCTCTCCATTGACAATTGTCATTGACTTGGACCGCTGGGTTATTTGCCTGGCCAAGGTTTCATCCTCAGGTAACTCGCCCCGGGTCATATATGCCAAATATGGAACTGTCCAATCAGGAATAACATGAAGAGCCGCCACCAACTGAGCTTCCGGGTCAGGAATAGCAAAATCCTCCTCTGTAGGTAACTTGACCGACGGGTTATGCAAAATGTCAAGAAAGACATTAGGTGGTACCGGTTTACGTTGAGAACCCAATCGGCTTAATGCATCAGCCGCTTCATTTTTCCTCCGATCAACATGCTCAACCTGATAACCCTTGAAGTGACAAGCAATAATATCCACCTCTCGTCGATATGCCGCCATTAGGGGATTCTTAGAATCCCAAGTACCAGAGACTTGTTGAGCCACCAAATCTGAGTCACCAAAGCACCTTACCCGGCTTAAGTTCATCTCCTTAGCCATCCGAAGACCGTGGAGCAAGGCCTCATATTCAGCTGCGTTGTTAGTGCAAGGGAACATCAAACGGAGAACATAACAAAATTTATCACCTCGAGGGGAAGCAAGCACAACTCCAGCCCACGAGCCCTCCAATTGCCTGGACCCATCAAAGTGAATAGTCCAATACATGTTATCTGGTTTTTCCTCAAGCATCTGCAGCTTTGTCCAGTCATTGATGAAATCCACCAGTGCTTGAGACTTGATGGCCGTGCGAGGCATATACTTCAAACCATGAGGCCCAAGTTCAATGGCCCATTTGGCAACCCGGCCTGTTGCTTCCCTGTTTTGGATGATATCTCCTAAAGGAGCAGAGCTAACCACATTAATGGGGTGACCCTGAAAATATTGCTTAAGCTTCCGGCTTGCCATGAAAACCGCATATACAAGATTCTGCCAATGTGGGTATCTCTGCTTGGACTCAATAAGCACTTCGCTGATATAATAAACCGGCCGTTGAACCGGATATTCCTTGCCTGCCTCTTTCCTTTCAACCAAAATTGCCACACTGACAGCCCGGCTATTAGCAGCCACATATAACAACAGTGGCTCCTTATCAACGGGCGCAGCTAGGACCGGCGGCTCAGCCAGCTGCTTCTTAAGCGCCTCAAATGCCTCATTAGCAGCGTCACTCCAGACGAAGTCATCTGTCTTTTTCATCATCTGATACAAAGGGATGGCCTTCTTACCGAGGCGGCTTATGAACCGGCTTAGCGCCGCAATACGACCCGCCAGACGTTGAACATCATTGATACACGCTGGTTTAGCCAGAGAAGTAACGGATTTGATCTTCTCCGGATTAGCTTCAATGCCCCTGTTAGACACCAGAAAGCTCGGCTGAACCGGCGCTCCCGTCCCAGGCTCTTCAAGCCGGTCCTCCACTGGCGGGTTACTGGTTCCTGCTCCTGGCGTGTTAAAGAGGTTCCTCACCTCGTAACCCGATGGCAGGCGAGACTGATGCCTCCTCCTCAGGACTTCGTTTGAAGCGTTCTGATCTAGCATGAGCCGGTAAGACTCCGACTGAATCCGCTGCGTCTGAGCATCCAACGTAACCCGCTCCGCAGCCATCCTGGCATCTTCAGCTGCCAGGTCTTCCTTAGCTTGAGCTATCTGATCTCGCAATTTCACGACTTCCGCGTTATGCTGACCTTGATTATCTGGGTTAACCTCCGCCGTCAGCAGTGTTGCCAAGGCGTCTAGTAAACCGGACAAGACTTGAGCCGGCGGGCGCGCAGGGCCTCCTGCCCCGCCTGCCGTCGCCGCTGCTGACCAGGAAATCAATGCCGCTGCAGTTGAAGAGTGCTGTACTGGCTGCGTACCGGCCATGAAGATTGCAACCCGGTTCGGCGGCTCGTAGGGGTCCGGAATACTATCGCCATCGGAACAGCCCCCAAGCTGACCGTCTTGCAGTTGGTACAATGACTCGGTTTCACCGGTGGATGACTCGCCATCAGAATAGACAACTGTCTCACTGTCAGATACCGATTTATCCCCAGATTCCGCACCATTGATGAATCCCACGAAGGCACAACTCATGGCGGGCTGAACTCGGGCGGGTTTTGCACGCTGAGCCATCTCGATGATGTCAGTGCAGGTGTCCGGCTCAGGGCCCGGTTCGCCGATCTTGCCAATGAAGACGTGAATTCCACCGAAGGGGACCCGGTACCCGTACTCAATTGAGCCGGCCTCGGGGCCCCAGCCTTCGTCGTCGATGTAGAGCTTGCCGCGACGACTCTTGGTCATCTGGCCCACACCGTATCCCTTGATCCCTTCGAAGTTGCCTTTCAAGAACTCGAAACCACCGTGCGCTGGCCCCACGGTAGGCGCCAACTGTCGTGGAATAGTCACGGCAGATGTCCTAGTGTGAGGACTTAGTCGTGGAGCCATCGCAATGAGGTTAGTTTAAAGGGGTTAATCAGGACAAAGGACACGGGGAGTTTATACTGGTTCGGCCCCTTGCGGTGAGGGTGAAGGCCTAATCCAGTTTGAGGTGGTATTGCTGGGGTTTCGATGACCAGGGAGCGAATACGCTTAACCTGGCTCTTGATCTGTTGTTTCTTGTCCCTCGACCGCCGCCGGGTCGTCCCTTTATATACACAGGTTGATGCCCGGCGGTTCACAGAATCCCGGCCGGCTCATAAACGTGTCCGGCTCGGTATCCCCTCTTTCCTATCTTACAATACAAGTCATATACTTATGGCGGTTTACATCTATGTGCCCAAACTCGCCTTTGGGCTTTGGGCCTTCTTATTAAGTCTCCTTCGTAAGTCACCATCTTCTATGTCTTCATGGGCTTCAATACAGGTAAACCACTATGAGCATAACCCGGCCCCTCCTGGGCGGTTTATACTCAATAGTTATATCCCCAACACCTTGTGTGCTATCAAACGTCACAACGTAACTGCGTGATCATAAAGATGCTATACAGGTATCTCCGAAAGTGTTTGTTGAGTTGGCATAGATCAAGATTAGAATTTGTCACTCCGAGTATCGGAGAGGTATCTCTGGGCCCTCTTGGTAATACACATCATAAGAAGCCTTGCAAGCAAAGTGACTAATGAGTTAGTTACAGGATGATGTATTATGGAACGAGTAAAGAGACTTGCCGGTAACGAGATTGAACTAGGTATGAAGATACCGACGATCGAATCTCGGGCTAGTAACATACCTACGGACAAAAGGAATTACGTATGTTGTCATAACGGTTCGACCGATAAAGATCTTCGTAGAATATGTAGGATCCAATATGGGCATCTAGGTTCCGCTATTGGTTATTGACCAGAGAGGTGTCTCGGTCATGTCTACATAGTTCTCGAACCCATAGGGTCCGCACGCTTAACGTTCATTGACGATATAGTGTTATATGAGTTATATGTTTTGGTGACCGAATGTTGTTGGGAGTCCCGGATGAGATCACGGACATGACGAGGAGTCTCGAAATGGTCGATAGGTAAAGATTGATATATAGGACAATGGTATTTGGACACCGGAAGTGTTTCGGTACTTACCGGGAAGGAATCGGGTCACCGGAAGGGGTTCCGGGCACCCCCCGGCAAGATATGGGCCTTGTGGGCCAAAGGAGGGGACAAACCAGCCCACAAGGGGGCTCGTGTGCCCCCTCCCTTATTTGGCCAGCCCTAGGTAAGGAAAGGGGGGAGGGCTAGCCCCTCCTACTTTTCCCTCTCATGGGAGAAAGGAAAAGGTGGGGCGCCACCCTCCCGTGCCTTTCCCCGCACTACAAATAAGGAAAGAGGGGGGTGCGGCTTGCGAGGGATCCCAAGTAGGATTCCTCCGTCCCTCCCACCTGTATATATGTGGGAGGGGTGTGCCTAGTAGACAACAGACAATTGCCTAGCCGTGTGCGGCGCCCCCCCTCCACCGTTTACACCACCGGTCATATTTTCGTAGTGCTTAGGCGAAGCCCTGCGGAGATCACTTCACCATCACCGTCACCACGTCATCGTGCTGTCGGAACTCATCCCCTACCTCCTCGTCTTGTTGGATCAAGAAGGTGGAGGACATCACCGAGCTGAACGTGTGCAGAACGCGGAGGTGCCGTACGTTCGGTACTTGATCGGTTGGAGGGCGAAGAAGTTCGACTACATCAACCACGTTGTTAAATGCTTCCGCTTACGGTCTACGATGGTACGTAGACATACTCTTCCCTCTCATTGCTATGCATCTCCATGGATAGATTATTGCATGTGCGTAGAATTTTTTGTTTTGTTTTCCATGAAACGATTCCCAAAAGTGGCATCATTAGCCAGGTCTATGCGTAGATGATATGCATGAGTAGAACACAAAGGGTTGTGGGTGGTGTTAGTCATACTGCTTACCACCAACGTCTTATTTTGATTCGGCGGTATTGTGGGATGAAGCGGGCCGGACCAACCTTACATGTCCACGCACATGGGACCGGTTCCACCGACTGACATGCAACTAGTTTTGCATAAAGATGGCTGGCGGGTGTCTGTTTCTCCTACTTTACTTGAATTGAATTTAACTACGGCCGGTCCTTGAAGAAGGTTAAAACAGCAAACTTGACGAATCACCGTTGTGGTTTTAGCCGTAGGTAAGAACAGTTCTTGCTAGAAACCCGTAGCAGCCACGTAAAACTTGCAACAACAAATTAGAGGACGTCTAACTTGTTTTTGCAGGGTATGTTGTGATGTGATATGGTCAAGACATGATGTGATATACATTATTGTATGAGATGATCATGTTTTGTAAGTTATCGGCAACCGGCAGGAGCCTTATGGTTGTCTCTTTATTGTATGAAATGCAAACACCATGTAATTGCTTTATTTATCGCTATGTGTTAGCAATAGTTGTAGAAGCAATAGTTGGCAAGACGACCATGACGCAACGATGGAGATCAAGGTGTCGAGCCGGTGACGATGGAGATCATGATGATGCTTTGGAGATGGAGGTCAAAAGCACAAGATGATGATGGCCATATCATGTCACATATTTTGATTGCATGTGATGTTTATGTTTTATGCATCTTATTTTGCTTAGTATGGCGGTAGCATTATAAGATGATCCCTTCACTTAAATTCAAGGTAAAAGTGTTCTCCCTGAGTATGCACCGTTGCTACAGTTCGTCGTGTTGAGACACCACGTGATGATCGGGTGTGATAGACTCCACGTTCACATACAACAGGTGCAAGACAGTTTTGCACATGCGGAATACATGGGTTAAACATGACGAGCCTAGCATGTACAGACATTGCCTCGGAACACTGAAGACCAAAAGGTCGAACGTGAGTCATATAGTAGATATGATCAATATAGAGATGTTCACCATTGATGACTACCCCGTCTCACGTGATGATCGGACATGGGTTAGTTGATTTGGATCGCGTATGACTTAGATCACTTGAGGGATGTCTATTTAAGTGGGAGTTCTTAGGTAATTTGATTAATTGAACTTAATTTATCACGACCTTAGTCCTGATAGTATTTGCATATCTATGTTGTAGATCAATGGCCCGTGCTACCGTTCCCCTGAATTTTAATGCGTTCCTAGAGAAAGCTAAGTTGAAAGATGATGGTAGCAACTACACGGACTGGGTCCATAACTTGAGGATTATCCTCATTGCTGCACAGAAGAATTATGTCCTTGATGCACCGCTAGGTGAAACGCCTGCTGCAGGAGCAGATGCTGATGTTTTGAACGTCTGGCAAGCTCGATCTGATGACTACTCGATAGTTCAGTGTGCCATGCTTTACGGCTTAGAAACTGGACTTCAAAAACGTTTTGAACGTCATGGAGCATATGTGATGTTCCAGGAGTTGAAGTTAATATTTCAAGCAAATGCCCGGGTTGAGAGATATGAAGTCTCCAACAAGTTCTATAGCTGCAAGATGGAGGAGAACAGTACTGTCAGTGAACACATAATCAAAATGTCTGGGTATTATAATCACTTGACTCAACTGGGAGTTGATCTTCCAGTTGATTGTGTCATTGAAAGAGTTCTTCAATCACTGCCACCAAGCTACAAACGCTTCGTGATGAACTATAATATGCAAGGGATGAACAAAACAATTCCCGAGCTCTTCGCAATGCTTAAGGCCGCGGAGGTAGAAACCAAGAAGGAGCATCAAGTGTTGATGGTTAATAAGACCACTAGTTTCAAGAAAAAGTGCAAGGGAAAGAATGGGAACTTCAAGAAGAATGGCAAGCAAGTTGCCACTCCTGGGAAGAAGCCCAAAGCTGGACCCAAGCCTGAAACTGAGTGCTTCTACTGCAAAGCGAATGGTCACTGGAAGCGGAACTGCACCAAATACTTTGCGGATAAGAAGGATGGCAAAGTGAACAAAGGTATATTTGACGTACATGTTATTGATGTGTACTTTACTAGTGTTCGTAGCAACCCCTGAGTATTTGATACCGGCTCAGTTGCTAAGATTAATAACTCAAAATAGGAGTTGTAGAGACTAGTTAAAAGCGAAGTGACGATGTGTGTTAGAAATGATTCCAAGGTTGATATGATCACCGTCGCACACTCCCTCTACCTTCGGCATTAGTGTTGAACCTAAATAAATGTTATTTGGTGTTTGCGTTCAGCATGAATATGATTAGATCATGTTTATTGCAATACGTTTATTCGTTAAAGTCAGAGAATAATTGTTGTTCTGTTTACATGAATAAAACCTTCTATGTTCATACACCCAATGTGAATGGTTTATTGAATCTTGATCGTAGTGATACACATATTCATAATATTGATGCCAAAAGATGCAAAGTTGATAATGATAGTGCAACATACTTGTGGCACTGCCGTTTAGGTCATATTGGTGTAACGCGCATGAAGAAACTCCATGCAGATGGACTTTTGGAATCTATTGATTATGAATCATTTGATACTTGCGAACCATGCCTAATGGGCAAGATGACGAAAACTCCGTTCTTCAGAACAATGGAGCGAGCTAATGACTGATTGGAAATAATACATACCGATGTATGTGGTCCGATGAGTGTTGAAGCACGCGGCGGGTATCGTTATTTTCTGACCTTCACAGATGATTCGAGTAGGTATGGGTATATCTACTTGATGAAACAAAAGTCTGATACATTTGAAAAGTTCAAAGAATTTCAGAGTGAAGTAGAGAATCATCGTAACAAGAAAATAAAGTTTCTACGATTTGATCGCGGAGGCAAATATTTGATTTACGAGTTTGGCCTTCATTTAAAATAATGTGGAATTGTTCCATAACTCACGCCACCTGGAACACCACAGCGTAATGGTGTGTCCAAACGTCGTAACCGTACTTTATAGGATATGGTGCGATCTATGATGTCTCTTACCGATTTACCATTATCTTTTTGGGGTTATGCATTAGGGACAGTCGCATTCATGTTAAATAGGGCACCGTCTAAATCCGTTGAGACGACACCGTATGAATTTGGTTTCGCAAGAATCCTAAGCTGTCGTTTCTTAAAGTTTGGGGTTGCGACACTTATGTCAAAAGGCTTCAATCTGATAAGCTCGAACCCAAATCGAAGAAGTGCGTCTTCATAGGATACCCTAAGGAAACAATTTGGTACACCTTCTACCACAGATCCGAAGGCAAGATCTTTGTTGCCAAGAATGGAACATTTCTAGAGAAGGAGTTACTCTCGAAAGAAGTGAGTGGGAGAAAAGTAGAACTTGATGAGGTAATTGTATCTTCTCTCAAATTGGAAAGTAGCACATCAGAGAAATCCGTTCCCGTGATGCCTACACCAACTAGAGAGGAAGCTAATGATGATGATCATGAAACTTCAGATCAAGTTACTACTGGACCTCGTAGGTCGAACAGAGCACGTTCCGCACCAGAGTGGTACGGTAATCCTGTCCTGGAAGTCATGTTACTAGACCATGGTGAACCTACGAATTATGAAGAAGCTATGATGAGCCTAGATTCCGATAAATGGCTTGAGGCCATGAAATCTGAGATAGGATTCATGTATAAGAACAAAGTGTGGACTTTGGTGGACTTGCCTGATGATTAGCAAGCCATTGAGAATAAATGGATCTTCAAGAAAAAGACTGACGTTGATGGTAATGTTACTATCTACAAAGCTCGACTTGTTGCAAAAAGGTTTTCGACAAGTTCAAGGGGTTAACTACGATGAGACTTTCTCACCCGTAGCGATGCTTAAGTCTGTCTGAATCATGTTAGCAATTGCCGCATTTCATGAAATCTGGCAAATGGATGTCAAAAACTGCATTCCTTAATGGATATTAAAAAAAAGAGTTGTATATGATGCAACCAGAAGTTTTTATCGATTCTAAAGGTGCTAACAAAGTGTGCAAGCTCAAGCGATCCATCTATGGACTGGTGGAAGCATCTCGGAGTTGGAATATATGCTTTGATGAGGTGATCAAAGCATATGGTTTTATACAGACTTACGGTGAAGCATGTATTTACAAGAAAGTGAGTGGGAACTCTGTAGCATTTCTGATATTATATGTGGATGACATATTATTGATTGGAAATGATATAGAATTTTTGAATAGCATAAAAAGGATACTTGAATAAGAATTTTTCAATGAAAGACCTCTGTGAAGCTACTTATATATTGGGCATCAAGATCTATAGGGATAGATCGAGACACTTAATAGGACTTTCACAAAGCAGATATCTTGACAAGATTTTGAAGAAGTTCAAAATGGATCAGTCAAAGAAAGGGTTCTTGCCTGTGTTGCAAGGTGTGAAGTTGAGTAAGACTCAAAACCCGACCACGTTAGAAGATAGAGAGAGAATGAAAGTCATTCCCTATGCCTCAGCAATAGGTTCTATAAAGTATGCCATGCTGTGTACCAAACCTGTTGTGTACCTTGCCATGAGTTTAAAGGGGTACAATAGTTATCTAGAAGTAGATCACTGGACAACGGTCAAAATTATCCTTAGTTACCTAAGAGGACAAAGGAGATATTTCTCGATTACGGAGATAATAAAGAGTTCGTCGTAAAGGGTTACGTCGATGCAAACTTTAGCGCCTATTCGGAAGACTCTGAGTCTCAATCTGGATACATATTGAAAGTGGGAGCAATTAGCTAGAGTAGCTCCATACAGAGTTTTGTAGACATAGAAATTTGCAAAAACACATACGGATCCGAATGTGACAGACCCGTTGACAAAACTTCTCTCATAAGCAAAGCATGATCACTCCTTAATACTCTTTGGGTGTTAATCACATGGCGATGTGAACTAGATTATTGACTCTAGTAAACTCTTTGGGTGTTGGTCACATGGCGATGTGAACTATGGGTGTTAAATCACATGGTAATGTGAACTAGATTATTGACTCTAGTGCAAGTGGGAGACTGAAGGAAATATGCCCTAGAGACAATAATAAAGTTGTTATTTTATATTTCCTTATTCATGATAAAGATTTATTATTCATGCTAGATTGATCAAAAACTTAAATACATGTGTGAATACATAAACAAATACCGTGTCCCTAGGAAGCCTCTACTAGACTAGCTCGTTGATCAAAGATGGTTAAGGTTTCCTAACCATAGACATGTGTTGTCATTTGATAACAGGATCACATCATTAGGAGAATCATGTGATGGACAAGACCCATCCGTTAGCTTAGCATAATGATCGTTCAGTTTATTGATATTGCTTTCTTCATGTCAAATACATATTCCTTCGACTATGAGAGTATGCAACTCCCGGATATCGGAGGAATACCTTGTGTGCTATCAAACGTCACACCGTAACTGGGTGATCATAAAGATACTCTACAGGTATCTCCGAAAATGTTTATTGAGTTGGCATAGATCGAGATTAGGATTTGTCACTCCGAGCATCGGAGAGGTATCTCTGGGCCCTCTCGGTAATACACATCATAAGAAGCCTTGCAAGAAAAGTGACTAATGAGTTAGTTACAGGATGATGTATTACGGAACGAGTAAAGAGACTTGCCGGTAACGAGATTGAACTAGGTATGAAGATACCGACGATCGAATCTCGGGCTAGTAACATACCGACGGACAAAGGGAATTACGTATGTCGTCATAACGGTTCGACCGATAAAGATCTTCATAGAATATGTACGAGCCTATATGGGCATCCAGGTTCCGCTATTGGTTCTTGACAGGAGAGGTGTCCCGGTCATGTCTACATAGTTCTCGAACCCATAGGGTCCGCACGCTTAACGTTCGTTGACGATATAGTGTTATATGAGTTATATGTTTTGGTGATCGAATATTGTTGGGAGTCCCGGATGAGATCACGGACATGATGAGGAGTCTCAAAATGCTCGAGAGGTAAAGATTGATATATAGGACGATGGCATTTGGACACCGGAAGTGTTTCGGTACTTACCGGGAAAGAATCGGGTCATCGGAAGGGGTTCCGGGCATCCCCCGGCAAGATATGGGCCCTGTGGGCCAAAGGAGGGGACAGACCAGCCCACAACGGGGCTGGTGCGCCCCCTCCCTTGTTTGGCCAGCCCTAGGGAAGGAAAAGGGGGAGGGCTAGCCCCTCCTGCCTTTCCCTCTCATGGGAGAAAGGAAAAGGGGGGCGCCACCCTCCCCGGCTTTTACCCGCACTCCAAATAAGGAAAGAGGGGGGTGCGGCTTGGGAGGGACCCCAAGTAGGATTCCTCCTACTTGGCCGCCTCTTTTGGCTCCTCCTCCGGTCTATTATGATAACACCCCTTAAGAGTCTTATTCTGATAACAAAATCTCTTATTTTTCTAACACCTCCGTGCTACTCAATCAACCTGACCCGGACCGCACAGCTAAGCGAGAAAACTGCATTAGGCCAACCCCCGCACCACCCCGCAGCAACCCACCCTCGTTGCCCACCTTCTTCCCCACCACGACCACCCCTGGCACCCCGCCAACCCCACCCCTCCGGCGCCCCACCAACCCCCACTCCCGCGGCGCGCCACCACCACCACCCGTCCGGCGCGCCACCGTTTCGCTTTCTTGAATGGATGGTTGCTTGGTAGTAGAGTAGTACTGTACTTTTCTTCAGGTGAATGTGTTGCAGTAGCGTTAATTGCATGACCTGCACTTGTACCAATATACCTTGCTGGTACCTGTAAGTTAGTATTGTTAGTGCCTAACATGAGCTTTAATGCTGTAGTGGAAGTGTAGAACCAGCGGGTTATCGTGTTTTATTTGCCGTATGCAAGTCTGTTGTTTTATTTGCCCTTTCTAGTATTGTACAAACTGATGCATTCCTGTCATAAACAAATTATTGTATAAGATATGTAAAAGCAAACATTTCACTATGCAGTCTGTTGTTTTTATTGCCCTTTCTAGTATTGTATGATAGTGTCCAATTTAGGACTACTGGGTGGATCTGCCATGCTGCTTTATATAGTGTTACCATTGCATTGTTTGGTTCTGTCCTCAGCAGCAGTACACTAATGCTGGTAAATTTGTGTTCACTCTTTTACAGGACGCCAGGACAAATTTGAAGTGTGAAGCCATGAAGCCAAGTGCAAAGCCGTGATGCCTTACTTGCAGAGATTTTTTTTATTCTGTTTGACTGTAATAGACTGTCGAGATTGTGACATTGTAACAGATTTACTGTTATTTGATAAATTATGTTTGTTCTGTTTTGTTTGAAATGGTGATTTAAAAAGTGTGAAAATGGAAACCTGACTAGTGGGATCCACTTATCAAAATAATCTGAGCAATGTTGAAAACTGATGTGTGGGACCATGTATGAGATTATGACATGTGGGGCTTGGCTGACTAGTGGGACCCCTCCAATATATAATGGCCGAAACTAAAATCAATGGACTAAAAAGGCCATGGCCCAACAATGAAAAAGGCTGCAATGTTGGGCTTGGCCCATGAAGCCGACCAGAATTAACAAGAAAAAAATAATATAAATGGGCTGAATTAATGGCCTCGGCCCACATAGAAACCTAATCGGACCGGGCTGATTCTTATCAACGACCTTTTCATTTGGTCGCTATTTTGCCACGTCAGCTTGCCACGTCGGATCCACGTGGCCTGGGCAGACAGCTAGCGACCAAAACAGAAGGTCGTAGGATCAACGACCTTTTGTTTTGGTCATTGCTTTCAACGACCTTATCGCAAAGAAGGTCTTAATTTCAGTTTACCGACGGCCAGCTTTGACCATCTGTTTTGGTACAAATAGGTCACAAATGGAAAACAATGACCATTCAGTGCCCAAAGTGATGGTCGCAAGTTGACATATTTCTTGTAGTGGGAGAGGCGGGCGGTTGTACTCCTGTTGTTGCTCATCCTGGGCCGCCTCATGTGCCCTGTACCTACGCTTCCTCCTCCTCCTCTATGCTGCTGCATCCCTAACCTCCACAGCCTCCCCCTCCTTCCTCTATCATCTCCCATGTCAGGATCCATCTCTAGGGTTTTGTTTCGGTGGCGGCTGGTGGAGTGACTGGGAAAGGGTGGGGGTGGGGAGGGGTTTATATTGACAGAGGGGGTTGGGTTTTAGTAGGCCTAGGTTTGCATTTGGTCAGAGACTAGTGGGCCACTAAGCCCAATTACCTACACACATAATATTTGTAGGCTAACCCATCGCATAGAAGATCAATTACAACACTTAATAGCTTTGGAGATCCATTAGAACACTTAATAGCATAGGAGATCCATTACAACATCCTTGAGAACATAGCAAATAAGGTTCTTACATAAGAAACTAAAGTTCAAATGCATGGCCAAACACTAGGTTAACTTCACATCCCCCAAAATGTAACCCATATAATCACTTCAGACAGTTAGGCCACATCCTTATATATAGGCCTTGATGTACTTACTTCACCAACATATCACAACAACTTCATGACTCAAGGATGGCCTTGATTTGCTCTAACTTCTCCTTGCTGGCCATACCCATCTTTCAGCAGCTCAGCAACAACTTGCTCAGCTTTGACTTCTCCTTCTTAAGAAATCTCTGTCAACTTCAACATCCTTTATAGCCTTCCTGGTGTTCTTGATGATATCACTTGGCTCTGCAAAATGCACCTCTGCTCTTTGCAAGTTTAAGCTTTTCCATCTGCACCTCCAACCTAGCTTTCTCCTCTACCTCCTTCTTCTTCTTCTCAAGTTCTTCCCTCCTCCACTTGTTTCTGGTTCACCTTCTTCTCCACCCTACCATCCTGCCAATCAAACATCTTGGATACATCATTAACAAGCTTGGTGTATCCAATGCAAAGCTTGTCATTTTCAATCTTAAGCTGGCCAACCCCTTTCATGTTCACTCTTAAACTTGGCCAACTCCTTCTCAAACTTCTCCTTTTCAAGTACCCTTCCTAGGTTCTACTCATGGAACATTTCCCATAGCTTGCACAAACTCTCTGAAGAACAGTAGCCCAAGGCCCATCAACCCACTCTACAACACCAAATTCACACCATTTTCCTGCATTTGTAAATGTGATAAGTTATTACAAGTGGAGTAGTAGCTTATTTCAATGCCAATGCCTGATTAACTTGAAATTTTCAAACAATGAATAACATAAATGAGATTGATAAGTTATTACAATGCCATGATTAAGTTTGCAAAGTAACAAAGAAAAACATAAGTGAAATAACAACTACTGTCATATCAGTAACAAACTGCTGCATCATATGAGGCCAGTGAACATCCATATGTAACAAACTTAATTGACATCTAACATGGACTGGCAGCCATAGAAACGCCTTCCTGTTATTATGCCTTCAAACGCAACACGCTTAACATGCCTCATGTGGTGCAGAATGCACTTGGGTTCAAAGCTCAAGTTGGCCACAGAAAAGGGGCTCCACAATGGTGCTGGTTCCTCCTGCAACTAAAAGAACACTGGTTTCAATCACCACTCGAAAGCACAATCAACTTGCACTATTCATTAACTCTAAACACTCAACAAATCCCCAAATCAGCAAGAACCCTAACACTGTACACAGATGAACCCTAAGTTAGCTCAATCCACAACCAACCCCCACCTCACTAATCAACAACCAATCACAGAGACAACAACAACCCTAAACTAAGGAAGATCCATGGCTGTAGCCTAGGCCTACTAGCATTTAACCCTAACCCTAGGTGGCAAGAAAAACTTACCATAATCCCATGTCCATGATGACGACCTCGCAGTCATCGTCGGAGCTCGTTTCCTCGTCGTTCCAGGAAGGCATGGCGGCAAGGAGGCCGACGGCGGCCGGCCTCGAAGACGGCGAGCGGCGGCGAGCTCGTACTGGAGCAGGGTGAGTGGGAGGCAGGGAGTGAGAGAGTGGCAGGCAGAGTGAGCGAGCAGGGTGGGGCCCCCGACCGACGGAGGGGTATTTACCCTGGTTCCGACCGACCGGTCGGGCTAACGGCCGTCAACGGCTGCGCCGTGAGCGCGCGTGGCCACGTGGCCTGACCGGTGGGTCCAGCACGTCAGGAAAACAGTTAAATGCTAGTGACTGAGGTTTTGGGTTTTTTGAAACAGCCGACCGCATGTTTGAAGTTTTCTGAGAAAATAAAATCCGGTAGTTTTGTGAACCCTAGTCTGTAAACTAGTAGTTTTATGCTATTTAGTCAGGAGGAAGAGACACGTGATACCAACCAAGTAGCTGTAGGTATCCGAGAAAACTACCCGCGAGCTCACGTTCTGCTGCCAACAAACAACGGCAACTCCATGGCGCCGGTCGTCTTTTTGCGCGTGCAGTTCCTTGAATGCTGCACTGGTCCTATTTTCACCTTTGGTCCGGAGCAGTAGTATTTTTCTTTTTGAGTATCCGGACCAGTAGTACTCCGAGATTCCATCCTCCCTCTGGATTGGCCGCCACGACGCTGCATCGATAGATCGCCACCCCACTAAATCCCCCGCCGGGCCCGCTGGATCTGTCGCTGCACGCGCTATAGATCCACCGCAAGCGCACGCCCGCTAATTCGTCCTAGCGCCCACTGAAGTTGCCACGCCCGCTGCATCCGGTACCGCACTCGCTGTGGGAAGAACCTCCGCGAGAAAGCTGGCATTAACACTGCCGCTGGTCGCCGTCGAGCTCGTTTAGACATCCGCGGGAGGAACAGCTGGACAGATTGCATGGACGCGATTGAGAGAGCAGAAAGAGAAGAGAATGGGAAATAGAGAAAGGGAAGAGAGGATAAGGGAGACATAGGAGAAGGGATTGACGGTGATGATCTGTGCATGCATGTAGCGTGTAGATTACTGGATGATAGACACCTCATCAATCCGCGGGAAGGTTTGGCCAATGAGAATGCAGAGGTACCAGTACCGGTCTCTAGATTATGCCCGCCACTGCTAATATAATTTTTTTTTGTAGTGGAGGGCATTTTGTAGGGTCTGCCACAGCCATAGAAAAGGAAGAAACTAGGCATCAAGATGGAACCAGCCAGTTTGCATGCGAAGCAATTGTGGCTTACCGTTTGGGCATGCATTGTTTTCCACACTCAATCCACAATACATGTATCATGTTAAATTTTGGCTTTTCTCTGGGCCCGTTTGCTATATTTAAGCCAATATCATTTCTCTAGGCATTTAGTGAATGTAATCCAAATTTGAACTGTACGTACACTATAAAATAGAAATTTTAGATTAAAAATCATATTAGCAGTCTTTAGTATGTATATGTTTAGTCCTTTCGTAAGGAAAATAAGAGTCTCCTACATCAGGTGGCCGAGATCGAGTAACCAACGGGCTGTTGTTGGTATTTTAATTCAAAAAATATCAAACGATGCCCGAAAATTACGATACTTGGCACGGTGTCATTATATCACCCACAGAGATTGTGGTAAACAATTGAGAATGTTTCGTTAATGTTATCATGTAGACACTTAAAAACTGACCAGCTGCAAGGAAGAAACAAGGTTTTGAGAAGGAAGGGATCAATTTGCATTTGAATCGAGGGCTATTTTGTCGGTTGACCTTGTATTTTCTTCTACACTCAATACACACCATTACGTGTATCATTTCAATATGACATTTTTTAGACCCGTTTAGTGTATTTGCGCAATTAAATGCATTTCTAGACATTTGAAATAGACCGGTTTTGCATGCGAAGATCGCTCCTTCCTCGGTTAGTGTCCAAGTTTTCATTGGACATACACCATTACACGTGACATCCAAAACTTGGCATTGTTTCGGGCATGTCTGCTATATTTAAGTCTTCAGTGGATTTACCTCTATTAAATAAATAGAAATCTATTTAATGTCCTAAAAATAGAAATTAGGAGCAAAAAGAGCCAACCTCTTACATGAAACATTAAGTGATGTAATTTAATGCAGAACTTTTTTTTGCCCGCAAGACTAATCATAAACCAATAAAACCCTTGCATAACCAAAAATGAGAGATAATTTACCACTGGCCAGAACAAAAAATGTGCCCGCCACGCCACTTGTGTTATTTGTGGGAATCGTTGCATGAAAAACAAAAGATATCTACGCACACGCAATGATCTATCCTGGATGATAGCAACGAGAGGGGAGAGTATGTCTACGTACCTCGTGACCGTAAGCGGAAGCGTTTAACAATGCGGTTGATGTAGTCGAACTTCTTCGTGCTCGAACCGATCAAGTACCGAACGTATGGCACCTCCGCGTTCTGCACACGTTCAGCTCGGTGATGTCCTCCCCTTCTTGATCCAGCAAGACGACGAGGTAGTGCATGAGTTCCGGCAGCGCGACAATGTGGTGAATGTGATGGTGAAGTGATCCCGCAGGGCTTCGCCTAAGCACTACGAAAATATTCCCGGGGGTGTAAACGGTGGAGGGGGTCGCCGCACACGACTAGCATTATCTGTTTTTCTGCTAGGCAATACAAAGACTAGTAACTTCGTGTCGGAAAAAACTACACGCGGTGTTTTTTCGGTACCTTTTTCGCTCTAGTTTTTTAACCGTTTATCGGAATGACGCTGTGAATATATCTTTAAGCTCTGGATTAGGCGCAACTTCGTCATGTTGAACACTTTTCGAGATTCATCACAGTTTAAGAGCAGTTTCAAAAACGGTGCGCCTCACGACGAATGGCAGCGAACGTTTTTTCGCATTTTCTTCTAAACCGCTCGTCGGATGAAGCAAATGATACACCGTTGGAAAGATATCGTCGAGGCGCATCTTTTTCATATCTATTATTTATCTAATTCGTTACGGTTTAAGACAGTTTTAAATTTAGTAAATCGCGGAATTGTGTTTTTTCGGATTTTTTTCAATTTTCGGTACTGTTTTCGCTCCATTTTTTGAACGGTTGGCCGAAACGAGGCGTATGATACGCCGTTGGAAAGCTACGGACGAGGCGCAACTTTCATATGTTGAAATATTTTTGAGATTCCTTACGGTTTTTAGTTTAATTTTGAAAATCGTGCGGCTGCGACGTGAGGCAGCGGCCGTTTTCACGAAATTTTTAAAAACCCTGTCGAAATGATTTAAATTATACGCCGTTGGAAAGATATCGATGAGGCGCAACTTTTTCATGTAGAACACTCTCTCCGATTCCTTACGGTTTAAGAGCAATTTTGATTTTAACGAATGCGGACACTCTGTTTTTTTCGCGCACACCAAAATCGTCGTATGTACTGCATCAGACAGAAGAACGCATTGCTTCAGACTGAAAACTGCACTGCATCAGACGGCAAAAGAACTGCATAATTTTTAAAATGCAATTTTGTTTTAAATGGAGTGTACTGAAAGTTCTTCGTAGTGGACTTTTTGTAAGACCAAAGTGCACTGAATTTTTCTTTTTTTTAAATGCATTTTGTTTTAAATAACTGTACTGAAATTCTTTGTAGTGGACTTTTTGTAAGACCAAAGTGCACTGATTTGCATATTTTCTTAAATGTATCTTGTTCTAAATTGACTGTACTAAAGAGTCCTTCGCAATGGACTTTTTTTAGACCAAAGTGCACCGCATTTGCTGTTTTTTTAAATGTAGTTTGTTCTTAATGGAGTGTACTGAACGAAGAGTCCTTCGTAGTGCACCGACTGGCATGTTTTCAAAATGCATTTTATTTTAATGGAGTGTACGGAAAAGTCCTTCGTAGTGGACTTTTATGCAGGCCAAAGTGCACTGCATTTGCATGCCGGCGCCATTTTTTGTAGTCCGCACTGCACTGAAATGCAACCGAACTTACATCCAAATTCGAAAATGCAAAAAAAAAAAGCTTCTGACTGCTTCAGCTGCTAGGGAGGCTGTTGATGGCCTTGCCGCAGAACACATCGTTGCAAATTTGACTGAAACGGGCGTGCCTGCAACGAGCAAACCCAACAACAAACATCACAACACACACACAACCAAGCTGATGGGCAAAATGTACCCTACACCGGGACACAGACAAGTTGACGTGCACGCGCGCACTGCAGCGGCGGAGTCCTGAAACCAAAAACCACTGGCTGATGGCCTCCCTGCCGAACTGCACCGACGCCGTTGTTGGAAGGAGGAGTAAGCATGGCTGCGGTCGTATGATGTGTTCCAGGACTCGACGCGTGGTCGCCGTGGTGCTCGCCGGAGTGGAGGCGAGGTCGCCCGCAGCAGTGGTTTGGGGCTCACCAAGGAATGCACTGCACGCGCGCCTGCCCGAGGACTGTGGCGCGCAACGAACCGTACTGCATGCACCTGGGTGGTATCTGCCAGCGCGCGTGGTGGCCACGGCCTCGACCATTAACTCGCCGGCGATGGAGGGGAAGGGGTACACGGCGAGGAAAGAATGGACAGGGGTGGCGCGGTGTCCAAGGCTATCGGCGAAGGTCGGGAGACGATGCCCCGTGAGCGCGGCGGTGGAGAGCAGGGGAGGCGCACCACCGCGCCCCTGGATCTGGGCGAGAAGTCATATCGGGTTCCACTCGCCCAACCCCCCCACCCCCTTCCCCTGCCGTCGCTGGTGAACTGAAGTGGATGGGAGAGTGCAGGTGGGGTGCTTCGGGGGGTGAGGCCTCACAGTGTGCGGGAGGAAGGTGGCGGCGGGGCGAGGCTTGGGCGGCGGAGTGGGGCACACCACGGCGGCGCCGGTTGCGGTGGGCGGGGCTGGATCCAGCCGGATCAATTCATGGGAGGCATGGGGGGCGCGGCAAGCGCATGGATAAGGAGGACGGGTCGAGTTTAATACCGATGACCTACAGAGCCTTGATGAGGGAAATGCGCCATTGCTACCAATTGGCTTAAAAAACCGTTCGTGTCACATTATCAGTGATTTAATGATGCCAACAACAAGAGAGTTAACGCGCCAACTTATGATGCTCCAAATCTTATTCCTCCGAATCCGTAAGCATACTTATGCCCCTATGTTGACCCCCCTTCCACACTTATAAGTGTGAAGCTGTATTCAAGGCTTAACTGGGATTGATTGGACCACCATTGAACTTCTAGCCACTAGGTAGAGAGGAGAAGACGAACCGGCACTGGACGACCCGCAACTTCAAGCAGGCCAAGCCAGGACTCGTAACCGGGGGCCGGTTTTAAGCAGCTGCTTTTCTTTAAGACTTGTTAAAACAATTTAATTCTTTTGGGCACCAAACGCCTTGTAATAGCTAGCTTAAACTCTTGTTCTGCTATGCCATTTTGGTGCATATTATACTTTGCATGACACTGCTAATAATCCCCCATGTTTAGATATGCCACTTATGCTTATAATATAACGAATTGGAATCTGCACCTGCATGCAACATTACAAGTGTCCTGGCGTTTAAACTGCTGGAACTGGTCTTAACGCCCAATATAAAACTGGAAACTAACATAGCTTAATACCCAAGGCTGGACTTTCATAATACAAACTTTGAAATCTATCTACCTGTGATTATTTATCACACTGTTGGTTTACCCAGAACCGGTGTAGTAGGGGGCCACCAAACTTTGAGCACTGGTAATTATCATAGGTTGCTTGGCTATCCTAACAAACCAGGGCCGGGTTTAATAACCCCAGATATTCTCTTATCCTCTTCCTGGTGACTTATCGTCAAAGCCAGGCCGGGTTAATAAACACCGGATGAATTATTATCTTAAGCCTTATAACCGCATCAATAAAACCTCAAAACTGTGGAATAAACAAACTGAAAAAAATGATGCTTTGCATGGGCTGCCAGGGCGAACATCGAGTGCTTTCACGTGCCGCACAGCCACTAAGGTTAAACCTATACAACAAACTTATCATATGGACCTCACAACCAATCCGTCGTTTTAAACTTTGACAAGTTTTTCAGGTCGATATAAGATTGACTTGTAAACATTTCGGCTGGGTCCATTCCATGAATACCGGGGGCGGACGTGACTTACTTAAAAAAAGTCAGGATACCCGGGGTTTGTAGGTGATCAACCTGGCTTCAAGCCTGGCTTTAAGCCTATTACAAGGGTTATAACAACTCTTGTTTCTTTAGAATCAAGGAGCCCCCAAGTAATATTTTTGAGCTGTGCTAAGGGGCACCTATGTTTTGAGCTGTGATTTTGCAACAACTCGCTTTGGTAACACCTTAATCGTTCTGGTAAGAAGCCCCCATTTTTTTTTTTTCAGTTAGGCTTTATCAAGCCGTCAACAAAGGGTAATCAAACTTCGCTCATAAGCCGTAAGTCCCAAGTAATCCAAAGACTCATTAAGAAAAAACGACAGAGGCCCTGCTTTGCATGGTACCGGTTTAATATATACAATTGGTACAAAATATGTACAATCGAAGAGCCATGGCTCAGTGGTAGTAAGGGCCGAAGATGAGTAATATTCCACGGCTGGCGAGTCTCTTCTTCCTCCGACGTGCGGAGTCCTCTTGTTGGTCTCTAACATCAATAGGTAGTATGAACCTGTTGTTCAGATTCTTGCTGACCACAAAGGGTCCTTCCCAATGGTGGGGATAACTTTGCATTCAGTCTGATCCTGGATAAGCCGGAGCACTGTGTCGCCTTCTTGAAAGGTTCTGGTCTTTGGACCAAAGGCGCGAGCTTTGATAATACGTAATCTTGCTGGTAAATCGCCGAACTCGCCGCTGCGAGATCACTCCGCCCGGGTCGTGCTAACATGTTCAAGTTCTCCTTGACGCCTTTTCATTATCAGCTCAAGTAAGCCGACACCCGGGAGTCGTGACGGAATGTCACTGGGGAGAACCGCCTCTGCTCCCTAAACCATGAAAAAAGGGCGTGGTAACCCGCATATAATCTGTTGGGGCGTTGTGTTGATGTCCATAGCACCGAGGGTAACTCCTCTACCCAACAACCCGGTTTCCTCGTGTAAGGGGGTGGGGGGGGGGGGGGAAAACCCAATAAAGCCGGGGCTTGATGCCTCTCCAGGATCTCTTGATTGGCTCCTCCCTCATCTTGACCATTAGATTGGGGGTGAGCCACCGACGATACATCAAGCCAGCCCGTGATTGCTCACGTTGTCAAATTCTTTCATCAGCACCCTTGGACGAATTAGTGCCAATTGTCTGTTACAATGCTGTGTGGAAAGCCAAATGGAAGATCACCTTCTTCAATGAATTGAACCGTCGTTGCAGGCATCACACTTAACTGACTGGCTCTGACTCTACCCCTTAGTGAATTTATCAACCCACCAAGAGGTGGGTCTTCTTATCCTTGGACCTCTTACAAGGTCCACCATATTCAGCCCCCAAACTGCAACGGCCAGTGGGTTGGAATCATTCTCAAACTCTCCCGGCCGAACATGAGCTCAACTGAAACTTCTGACAACCCCCCCCCCCCCGTTTTTTTTCAACATTTTTTGACCAAGTTCCTCAGCATCAGCATAGCCGTCAGCCAATCAAAAATGTGACAAAAAGCCTTGGCTACAAGAATTACAGCGGCCGTGATGACCCACAATCTCGCTTCATGGATCTCACGCAGAATCTCAACAGGCCTTCTTCGGAGAAACACAATGCTGAAACGCCCCGGTAATACTGCAATGGTTCAGCTCTCCCGTGACAATTGTCCATTGTTGGACCGCTGGGTTATTTGCCTGGCCAAGGTTTCAATCGTCCTCATGTAACTCGCCCCGGGTCATATCTGCAAATATGGAACTGTCCAATCAGGAAGAACATGACAGCCGCCACCAACTTATTCTTTTCTTCCCGGTCCAGGAATAGCAAAATCCTCCTCTGTAGAGGTAACTGGACCGACGGTTCATGCAAATGTCCAGAAAGACATTAGGTGGTACCCGTTTTTTAAACGTTGAGAACCCATCCTGTCTTAAATGCATCAGCCGCTTCATTTTTTCCTCCGAATCAACATGCTCACCCTGATAAACCCTTCTGGTGACAAGCAATATATCCACCTCTTCTCGTCCGATAATGGCCGCCATTAGGGGATTCTTAGAATCCCAAGTACAGAGACTTGTTGAGCCAAACCAAATCTGAGTCAACCAAAGCACCTTACCCCCGGCCTTAAGTTCCATCTCCTTAGCAATCCTACAGACCGTGGACAAGGCCTCGATATTCCAGCTTGCGTTTTTAGGTGCAAGGAACATCAAATCGGAGAACAAAACAAATTTATCACCCTCGAGGGGAGCAAGCACAACTCCAGCCCACGAGCCCGTCCCAAATTGCCCTGGACCCAATCCAAGTGAATAGGTTTCCAATACAATTTTCTGGTTTTTCCTCAAGCATCTGCCGCTTTGTCCATCATTGATTAAATCCACAGTAGCTTGAAGACTTGATGGCCGTGCGCGTCTATACTTCAAACCATGAGGGCCCAAGTTCAGTGGCCCATGTTGGCAACCCCGGCCTGTGCTTCCCTGTTTGGATTATACTCTAAAGGATCAAGAGCCTAACCACATTACTGGGGGTGACCCTGAAAATATTGCTTAAGCTTCGAAACCGGCTTGCCATGAAACAGCATATACAATATTCTGCCAATGTGGGTATCTCTGCTTGACTCAATAAGCACTTCCGCTGTATATATAAACGGCCCTTGAACCGAATATTTCCTTGGCCTGCCTCTTTCCTTTGCCAACCAAAATTGCCACACTGACAGCCCCGGCTATTAGCACAGCCACATATAACAACAGTGGCTCCTTATCAACGGCGCAGCTAGGACCGCGGCTCACCACTGTCTTCTTAAGCGCCTCAATGCCTCATTAGCAGCTCACTATCCAGACGAAGTCATCTGTCTTTTTCATCTCTGATACAAATGGGAGCCTTCTACCGAGGCGGCTTTATGAACCGTCTTAGCGCCGCAATACGACCCCCAGACGCCAGACGTTATAACTCAGTGGAGACCACAAACAGCTGGTTTTATCCATAGAAGTAACGGATTATTTCTCCGGATTAGCTTCAATGCCCCTGTTGACACCATAAGCTCGGCTGAAACCGCCGCTCCCGTCCCAGGGCTCGTCAAGCGTCCTCCACTGGCGGGTTACTGGTTCCTCCCTGCTCCGGCGTGTTAAAAGAGGTTCTCAACCCCCTCGTACCCGATGGCATGCGAGAACCTGATGCCTCCTCCTCAGGACTTCGTTTGAGGCGTTCTGATCTAGCCTGAGCCGGTAAGACTTCCGACCTGAATCCGCCTAGTGCGTCTGAGCATCCAACCGTAACCCGCTCCTGCCAGCCATCCGGCTCTTCACTGCCAGGTCCTTCCTTAGCTTGAGCTATCTGATCTCGCAATTTCAACGCCTTCCGTCCATCCGCGTTATGCTGACCTTGATTATCTTATCTGTGTTTACCCTCCCGCCGTCAGGCAGTGTTGCCAAGGCGTCTAGTAAGCCGGACAAACTTGAGCTCGGCGGGGCGCGCAGGGGCCCTCCTGCCCCCCGCCTGCCGTCAGCCGCTGCTTGACCATGACTCATGCCGCGCATTTGAAGAGTGCTGTACTCTGGTGGCGTACCGCCATGCAGATTGCCACCACCACCCGGTTTCGGCGGCTCTTAGGGGTCCGGAATACTATCGCCATCGAACCGCCCCCAATCTGACCGTCTTGCAGTTGGGTACAATGACCGGTTTTCCACAACCGGTGGATGACTCGCCATCAGAAGAGACAACTGTCTCACTGTCAGATACCGCTTTATCCCCGATTCCGCACCATTTGATGATCCCACGAAGGCACAACTCCATGGCGGGCTGAACTCGGGCGGGTTTTGGGCACTGCTGAGCCATCTCGATAGATGTCAGTGCAGGTGTGTCCCTGCTCAGGCCCGTTCGCCGATCTTGCCATGAAGACGTGAAATTCCCCGCAGGGGACCCGGTACCCGACTCAATTGAGCCGGCCTCGGGGCCCCAGCCTCGTCTCCGATGTAGAGCTTGCCGCGACACTCTTGGTCTCTGGCCCAACACCGTATCCCTTGATCCTCGAAGTTGCCTTTCAAGAACTCGAAACCAACCGTGCCTGGCCCCACGGTAGCGCCACCTGTCGTGGAATAGTCACGGCATGATGTCCCTAGTTAGGACGTAGTCGTGGAGCTCGCAATGAGGTTATTTTAAAGGGGTTAATCAGGACAAAGGACAACGGTGATTTTATACTGTTTCGGCCCCCTTGCGTGAGGTGAATGCCTAATCCAGTTTGAAGGTGGTATGCGGGGTTTTCGATGACCAGGGAGCGAATCGCTTAAACGGACCTCTTGATCTGTTGTTTTCTGTGTCCTCGATACCGCCGCAGGGTTTCGCCATTATATACACGGTTGATGCCCGGCGGTTCACAGAATCCCGGCCGGTCATAAACGTGTCCGCTCGGTATCCCCTCTTCCTATCTTACTTACAATACAAGTCATATACTTATGGCGGTTTACATCTATGTGCCCAACACTCGCCTTTGGGCTTGGGCCCTTCTTATTAAGTCTCCTTCGTAAGTCACCATCTTCTAGTCTTTATGGGCTTCAATACAGGTAAACCACTAGTGAGCATAACCCGGCCCCTCCTGGCGGGGTTTTATACTCAATAGTTATATCCCAACAACCTTGTGTGCTATCAAAACGTCACAACGTAACTGCGTGACATAAAGATGCTAGTACAGGTATCTCCGAAAGTTGTTTGTTGAGTTGGCATAGACTCAAGATTAGAATTTGTCACTCACTCCGAGTATCGGAGAGGTATCTCTGGCCCTCTTGGTAATCACATCATAAGAAGCCTTGCAAGCAAAGTGACTAATAGTTAGTTACAGGATGATGTATTATGGAACGAGTAAAGAGACTTGCCGGTAACGAGATTGAACTAGGTATGAAGATACCGACGATCGAATCTCGGGCTAGTACATACCTACGGACAAAGGATACCGTTTGTTCATAACGGTTCGACCCGATAAAGATCTTCGTAGAATATGTAGGATCCAATATGGGCATCTAGGTTCCGCTATTGGTTATTGACCAGAGAGGTGTCTCTGTCATGTCTACATAGTTCTCGAAACCCATAGGGTCCGCACGCTTAACGTTCATTGACGATATAGTGTTATATAGTTATATGTTTTGGTGACCGAATGTTGTTGGGAGTCCCGGATGAGATCACGGACATGACGAGGAGTCTCGAAATGGTCGATAGGTAAAGATTGATATAGGACAATGGTATTTGGACACCGGAAGTGTTTCGGTACTTACCGGGAAGGAATCGGGTCACCGGAAGGGGTTCCGGGCACCCCCCGGCAAGATATGGGCCTTGTGGGCCAAAGAGGGGACAAACCAGCCCACAAGGGGGCTCGTGTGCCCCCTCCCTATTTGGCCAGCCCTAGGTAGGAAAAGGGGGAGGGCTAGCCCCTCCTACTTTTCCCTCTCATGGGAGAAAGGAAAAAGTGGGGCGCCACCCTCCCGTGCCTTTCCCCGCACTACAAATAAAAAGAGGGGGGTGCGGCTTGCGAGGGATCCCAAGTAGGATTCCTCCGTCCCTCCCACCTGTATAATGTGGAGGGTGTGCCTAGTAGACACCAGACAATTGCCTAGCCGGTGCGGCGCCCCCCTCCACCACGTTTACACCACCGGTCCATATTTCGTAGTGCTTAGGCGAAGCCCTGCGGAGAATCCACTTCACCATCACCGTCACCACGTCATCGTGCTGTCGGAACTTCATCCATCCCTACCTCCTCGTCTTTGTGATCAAGAAGTGGAGGACATCACCGAGCTGAACGTGTGCAGAACGCGCGGAGGTGCCGTACGTTCGGTACTTGATCGGTTGGAGGGCGAAGAAGTTCGACTACATCAACCACGTTGTTAAATGCTTCCGCTTACGGTCTACGATGTACGTAGACATACTCTTCCCTCTCATTGCTATGCATCTCCATGGATAGATTATTGCATGTGCGTAGAATTTTTTGTTTTGTTTTCCATGAAACGATTTCCCAAATGGCCTCATTAGCCAGGTCTATGCGTAGATGATATGCATGAGTAGAACACAAAGGGTTGTGGGTGGTGTTAGTCATACTGCTTACCACCAGTCTTATTTTGATTCGGCGGTATTGTGGGATGAAGCGGGCCGGACCAACCTTACATGTCCACGCACATGGGACCGTTCCCGACTGACATGCAACTAGTTTTGCATAAAGATGGCTGGGCGGTGTCTGTTTCTCCTACTTTACTTGAATTGAATTTAACTACGGCCGTCCTTGAAGAAGGTTAAAACAGCAAACTTGACGAATCACCGTTGTGGTTTTAGCCGTAGGTAAGAACAGTTCTTAGCTAGAAACCCGTAGCAGCCACTAAACTTGCAACAACAAATTAGAGGACGTCTAACTTGTTTTGCAGGGTTGTTGTGATGTGATATGGTCAAGACATGATGTATATACAGTTATTTATGAGATGATCATGTTTTGTAAGTTATCGGCAACCGGCAGGAGCCTTATGGTTTCTCTTTATTGTAGAAATGCAAACACCATGTAATGCTTTATTTATCGCTATGTGTTAGCAATAGTTGAGAAGCAATAGTTGGGCAAGACGACCATGACGCAACGATGGAGATCAAGTGTCGAGCCGTGACGATGGAGATCATGATGATGCTTTGGAGATGGAGGTTCAAAAGCACAAGATGATGATGGCCATATCATGTCACATATTTTGATTGCATGTGATGTTATTGTTTTATGCATCTTATTTTGCTTAGTATGGCGGTAGCATTATAAGATGATCCCTTCACTTAAATTCAAGGTAAAAGTGTTCTCCCTGAGTATGCACCGTTGCTACAGTTCGTCGTGTTGAGACACCACGTGATGATCGGGTGTGATGACTCCACGTTCACATACACAGGTGCAAGACAGTTTTTGCACATGCGGAATACATGGGTTAAACATGACGAGCCTAGCATGTACAGACATTGCCTCGGAACACTGAAGACCAAAAGGTCGAACGTGGAGTCATATAGTAGATATGATCAATATAGAGATGGTTCACCATGATGACTACCCCGTCTCACGTGATGATCGGACATGGGTTAGTTGATTTGGATCGCGTATGACTTAGATCACTTGAGGGATGTCTATTTAAGTGGGAGTTCTTAGGTCAATTTGATTAATTGAACTTAATTTATCACGACCTTAGTCCTGATAGTATTGCATATCTATGTTGTAGATCAATGGCCCGTGCTACACGTTCCCCTGAATTTTAATGCGTTCCTAGAGAAGCTAAGTTGAAAGATGATGGTAGCAACTACACGGACTGGGTCCATAACTTGAGGATTATCCTCATTGCTGCACAGAAGAATTATGTCCTTGATGCACCGCTAGGTGAAACGCCTGCTGCAGGAGCAGATGCTGATGTTTTTGAACGTCTGGCAAGCTCGATCTGAGACTACTCGATAGTCAGTGTGCCATGCTTTACGGCTTAGAAACTGGACTTCAAAACGTTTTGAACGTCATGGCAATATGTGATGTTCCAGGAGTTGAAGTTAATATTTTCAAAGCAATGCCCGGGTTGAGAGATATGAAGTCTCCAACAAGTTCTATAGCTGCAGATGGAGGAGAACAGTACTGTCGTGAACACATAATCAAAATGTCTGGTATTATAATCACTTGACTCAACTGGGAGTTGATCTTCCAGTTGATTGGTGTCATTGAAAGAGTTCTTCAATCACTGCCACCAAGCTACAAACGCTCGTGATGAACTATAATATGCAAGGGATAACAAAAACAATTCCCGAGCTCTTCGCAATGCTTAACCGCGGAGGTAGAAACCAAGAAGGAGCATCAAGTGTTGTATGGTTATAAGACCACTAGTTTCAAAGAAAAAGTGCAAGGAAGAATGGGAACTTCAAGAAGAATGGCAAGCAAGTTGCCACTCCTGGGGAAGCCCAAACTGGACCCAAGCCTGAAAACTGAGTGCTTCTACTGCAAACGAATGGTCACTGGAAGCGGAACTGCACCAAATACTTTGAGGATAAGAAGGATGGCAAAGTGAACAAAGGTATATTTGACGTACATGTTTTGATGTGTACTTTACTAGTGTCGTAGCACCCCTGAGTATTTGATACCGGCTCAGTTGCTAAGATTAATAACTCAAAATAGGAGTTGTAGAGACTAGTTAAAAGCGAAGTGACGATGTGTGTTAGAAAATGATTCCAAGGTTGATATGATCACACCGTCGCACACTCCCCTCTACCTTCGGCTTAGTGTTGAACCAAATAAAGTTATTTGGTGTTTGCGGTTCAGCATTAATATGATTAGATCATGTTTATTGCAATACGTTTATTCGTTAAAGTCAGAGAATAATTGTTGTTCTTTTACATAATAAAACCTTCTATGTTCATACACCCAATGTGAATGGTTTATTGAATCTTGATCGTAGTGATACACATATTCAATAATATTGATGCCAAAAGATGCAAAGTTGATAATGATAGTGCAACATACTTGTGGCACTGCCGTTTAGGTCATTTGGTTAACGCGCATGAAGAAACTCCATCCAGATGGACTTTTGGAATCTATGATTATGAATCATTTGATCTTGCGAAACCATGCCTAATGGGCAAATGACGAAAACTCCGTTCTTCAGAACATGGAGCGAGCTAATGACTGATTGGAAATAATCATACCGATGTATGTGGTCCGATGAGTGTTGAAGCACGCGCGCGGGTATCGTTATTTCTGACCTTCACAGATGATTCGAGTAGTGTATGGGTATATCTACTTGATGAAACAAAAGTCTGATACATTTGAAAAGTTCAAAGAATTTCAGAGTGAAGTAGAGAATCATCGTAACAAGAAAATAAAGTTTCTACGATTTATCGCGGAGGCAAATATTTGATTTAACGAGTTTGGCCTTCATTTAAAATAATGTGGAATTGTTCCATATCTCACGCCACCTGGAAACACCACAAGCGTAATGGTGTGGTCAAACGTCTAACCGTAACTTTATAGGATATGGTGCGATCTATGATGTCTCTTATCCGATTTACCATTATCTTTTTGGGGTTATGCATTAGGGACAGTCGCATTCATGTTAAATAGGGCACCGTCTAAATCCGTTGAGACGACACGTATGAATTTGGTCGCAACGAATCCTAAGCTGTCGTTTCTTAAGTTTGGGGTTGGAACACTTATGTCAAAAGGCTTCAATCTGATAAGCTCGACCCAAATCGAAGAAGTGCGTCTTCATAGGAACCTCTAGAAACAATTTGGTACACCTTCTACCAGATCCGAAGGCAAGATCTTTGTTGCCAAGAATGGAACATTTCTAGAGAAGAGTTACTCTCGAATGAATGAGTGAGTGAGAAAAAGTAGAACTTGATGAAGGTAATTGTATCTTCTCTCAAATTGGAAAGTAGCACATCAGAGAAATCCGTTCCCGTGATGCCTACACCAACTAGAGAGGAGAGCTATGATGATGATCATGAAACTTAGATCAAGTTACTAACTGGACCTCGTAGGTCGAACAGAGCACGTTCCGCACCAAGTGGTACGGTAATCCTGTCCTGGAAGTCATGTTACTAGACATGGTGAACCTACAGATATGAAGAAGCTATGATGAGCCTAGATTCCGATACATGGCTTGAGGCCATGAAATCTTAGATAAGGATTCATTGTGATAAGAACAAAGTGTGGACTTTGGTGGATTGCCTGATGATTAGCAAGCCATGAGAATAAGGATCTTCAAGAAAAAGACTGACGTTGATGGTAATGTTACTATCTACAAAGCCGACTTGTTGCAAAAAGTTTTCGACAAGTTCAAGGGTTTTAACACGATGAGACTTTCTCACCCGTAGCGATGCTTAGTCTGTCTGAATCATGTTAGCAATTGCCGCATTTCATGAAATCTGGCAAAGTGGATGTCAAAACTGCATTCCTTAATGGATATAAAAAAAGAGTTGTATATGAATGCACCAGAAGTTTTTTATCGATTCTAAGGTTGCAACAAAGTGTGCAAGCCTCAAGCGTCCCTCTATGGACTGGTGGAACATCTCGGAGTTGGAATATATGCTTTGATGAGGTGATTCAAAGCATATGGTTTTATACAGACTTACGGTGAAGCATGTATTTACAAGAAAGTGAGTGGGAACTCTGTAGCATTTCTATTTCTGATATTTATGTGGATGACATATTATTGATTGGAAATGATATAGAATTTTTGAATAGCAAAAAAGGATACTTGAATAAGAATTTTTCAATGAAGACCTCTGTAAGCTACTTATATATTGGGCAATCAAGAATCTATAGGATAGATCGAGACACTTAATAGGACTTTCACAAAGCAGATATCTCTTGACAGATTTTGAAGAAGTTCAAAATGGATCAGTCAAGAAGTTCTTGCCTGTGTTGCAGTGTGTGAAGTTGAGTAAGACTCAAAACCCGACCACGTTAGAAGATAAGAGAAGAAGAAAGTCTTCCCTATGCCTCAGCAATAGGTTCTATAGTATGCCATGCTGTGTAACCAAACCTGTTGTGTACCTTGCCATGAGTTTAAAGGGGTACAATAGTTATCTAGAAGTAGATCACTGGACAACACGGTCAAAATATCCTTAGTTACCTAAGAGGCAAAGGAGATATTCTTCGCGTTCGGAGATAATAAAGAGTTCGTCGTAAAGGGTTACGTCGATGCAAACTTAAGCGCCTATTCGGAAGACTCTGAGTCTCAATCTGGATACATATTGAAATGGGAGCAATTAGCTAGAGTAGCTCCATACAGAGTTTTGTAGACATAGAAATTTGCAAAAACACATACGGATCCGATATTGACAACCCGTTGACAAACTTCTCTCATAGCAAAGCATGATCACTCCTTAATACTCTTTGGGTGTTAATCACATGGCGATGGAAACTAGATTATTGACTCTAGTAAACTCTTTGGTGGTTGGTCACATGGCGATGTGAACTATGGGTGTTTAAATCCACTGTAATGTACAGATATTGACTCTAGTGTGCAAGTGGGAGACTGAGGAATATGCCCTAGAGACAATATAAAGTTGTTTTTTATATTTCCTTTTCTGATAAGATTTATTATTCATCTAGATTGATCAAAAACTTAATACAGTGTGATACATAACACATACCGTGTCCTAGGAAGCCTCTACTAGACTAGCTCGTTGATCAAAGATGGTTAAGGTTTCCTAACCATAGACATGTGTTGTCATTTGATAACAGGATCCATCATTAGGAGAATCATGTGATGGACAAGACCCATCCGTTGCTTAGCATAATGATCGTTCAGTTTATTGATATTGCTTTCTTCATGTCAATACATATTCCTTCGACTATGAGAGTATGCAACTCCCGGATACGGAGGAATACCTTGTGTTCTATCAAACGTCACACCGTAACTGGGTGATCATAAAGAACTCTACAGGTATCTCGAAAATGTTTATTGAGTTGGCATAGATCGAGATTAGGATTTGTCACTACTCCGAGCATCGGAGAGGTATCTCTGGGCCCCTCTCGGTATACACATCAATAGAAGCCTTGCAAGAAAAGTGACTAATGAGTTAGTTACAGGATATGTATTACGAACGAGTAAAGAGCTTGCCGGTAACGAGATTGAACTAGGTATGAGATACCGACGATCGAATCTCGGGCTAGTAACATCCCGACGGACAAAGGAATTACGTATGTCGTCATAACGGTTTCGACCGATAAAGATCTTCATAGAATAGGTACGAGCCTTATGGGCATCCAGGTTCCTCTATGTTTCTTGACAGAGGTGTTCCCGGTCATGTCTACATAGTTCTCGAACCATAGGGTCCGCACGCTTAACGTTCGTTGACGATATAGTGTTATATGAGTTTATTGTTTTGGTGATCGAATATTGTTGGAGTCCCGGATGAGATCACGGACATGATGAGGAGTCTCAAAATGCTCGAGAGGTAAGATTGATATATAGGACGATGGCATTTGGACACCGGAAGGTTTTCGGGTACTTACCGGGAAAGAATCGGGTCATCGGAAGGGGTTCCGGGCATCCCCCGGCAAGATATGGGCCCTGTGGGCCAAAGGAGGGGACACCAGCCCACAACGGGGCTGGTGCGCCCCCTCCCTTGTTTGGCCAGCCCTAGGGAAGGAAAAGGGGGAGGGCTAGCCCCTCCTGCCTTTCCCTCTCATGGGAGAAAGGAAAAGGGGGGCGCCACCCTCCCCGGCTTTTACCCGCACTCCAAATAAGGAAAGAGGGGGTGCGGCTTGGGAGGGACCCAAGTAGGATTCCTCCACTTGGCCGCCTCTTTTGGCTCCTCCTCCGGTCTATTATGATAACACCCCTTAAGAGTCTTATTCTGATAACAAAATCTCTTATTTTTCTAACACCTCCGTGCTACTCAATCAACTGACCCGGACCGCACAGCTAAGCGAGAAAACTGCATTAGGCCAACCCCCGCACCACCCCGCAGCAACCCACCCTCGTTGCCCACCTTCTCCCCCCACCACGAACCACCCTGGCCACCCCGCCACCCCACCCCTCCGGCGCCCCACCAACCCCCACTCCCGCGGCGCGCCACCACCACCACCACCCGTCCGGCGCGCCACCACCTCCCACCCCCGCCACGCCCCACCACCCCCACCCCCAAGGCGCCCCACCATCCCCCACCCACTCCGGCCCGCCTCCTTCGACCTCCCTCTGTTGCCCCGATGCGCCTTGCCCCGCGCCCCCCATGCCTCCCATGCAATTGATCCGGCTGGATCCAGCCCCGCCCACCGCAACCGGCGCCGCCGTGGTGCCCCACTCCGCCGCCCAAGCCTCGCCCCGCCGCCACCTTCCTCCCGCACACTGTGAGGCCTCACCCCCCGAAGCACCCCACCTGCAACTCTCCCATCCACTTCAGTTCACCAGCGACGGCAGGGGAAGGGGGTGGGGGGGGTTGGGCGAGTGGAACCCGCATATGACTTCTCGCCCAGATCCAGGGGCGCGGGTGCGCCTCCCCTGCTCTCCCACCGCCGCGCTCACGGGGCATCGTCTCCCGACCTTCGCCGATAGCCTTGGACACCGCGCCACCCCTTCGTTCCATTCCTTTCCTCGCCGTGTACCCCTTCCCCTCCATCGCCGGCGAGGTTAATGGTCGAGGCCGTGGCCACCACGCGCGCTGGCAGATACCACCCAGGTGCAATGCAGTACGGTTCGTTGCGCGCCACAGTCCTCGGGCAGGCGCGCGTGCAGTGCATTCCTTGGTGAGCCCCACAACCACTGCTGCGGGCGACCTCGCCTCCACTCCGGCGAGCACCACGGCGACCACGCCGTCGAGTGCCTGGAACACATCATACGACCGCAGCATGCTTACCTCCTCCTTCCAACAACGGCGTCGGTGCAGTTCGGCAGGGAGGCCATATCAGCTCAGTGGTTTTTGGTTTCAGACTCCGCCGCTGCAGTGCGCGCGTGCACGTCAACTTGTCTGTGTCCCGGTGTAGGGTACATTTTGCCCATCAGCTTGGTTGTGTGTGTGTTGTGATGTTTGTTGTTGGGTTTGCTTCGTTGCAGTGCACGCCCGTTTCAGTCAAATTTGCAACGATGTGTTCTGCGGCAAGGCCATCAACTAGCCTCCCTGAAGCAGTCCAGAAGCTTTTTTTTTTTGCATTTTCAGAATTTGGATGTATAGTTCGGTTGCATTTCAGTGCAGTGCGACTACAAAAAATGGCGCCGGCATGCAAATGCAGTGCACTTTGGCCTTGCATAAAAGTCCACTACGAAGGACTTTTCCGTACACTCCATTTAAAATAAAATGCATTTTGAAAAACATGCCATTGCGGTGCACTACGAAGGACTCTTCAGTACACTCCATTAAGAACAAACTACATTTAAAAAACAAGCAAATGCGGTGCACTTTGGTCTAAAAAAAGTCCATTGCGAAGGACTCTTTAGTACAGTCAATTTAGAACAAGATACATTTAAGAAAAATATGCAAATTCAGTGCACTTTGGTCTTACAAAAAGTCCACTACAAAGAATTTTTCAGTACAGTTCATTTAAAACAAAATGCATTTAAAAAAAAGAAAAATTCAGTGCACTTTGGTCTTACAAAAAGTCCACTACGAAGAACTTTTCAGTACACTCCATTTAAAACAAAATTGCATTTTAAAAATTATGCAGTTCTTTTGCCCGTCTGATGCAGTGCAGTTTTCAGTCTGAAGCAATGCGTTCTTCTGTCTGATGCAGTACATACGACGATTTTGGTGTCGCGAAAAAACAGAGTGTCCGCATTTCGTTAAAATCAAAATTGCTCTTAAACCGTAAGGAATCGGAGAGAGTGTTCTACATGAAAAAGTTGCGCCTCATCGATATCTTTCCAACGGCGTATAATTTAAATCATTTCGACAGTGGTTTTTAAAAATTTCGTGAAAAACGGCCGCTGCCTCACGTCGTCAGCCGCACGATTTTCAAAATTAACTAAAAACCGTAAGGAATCTCAAAAATATTTCAACATATGAAAGTTGCGCCTCGTCCGTAGCTTTCCAACGGCGTATCATACGCCTCGTTTCGGCCAACCGTTCAAAAACTGGAGCGAAAACAGTACCGAAAATTGAAAAAATCCGAAAAAACACAATTCCGCGATTTACTAAATTTAAAACTGGTCTTAAACCGTAACGAATTAGATAAAATAATAGATATGAAAAAGATGCGCCTCGACGATATCTTTCCAACGGTGTATCATTTGCTTCATTCCGACGAGCGGTTTAGAAGAAAATGCGAAAAAACGTTCGCTGCCATTCGTCGTGAGGCGCACCGTTTTTGAAACTGCTCTTAAACTGTGATGAATCTCGAAAAGTGTTCAACATGACGAAGTTGCGCCTAATCCAGAGCTTCTCAACGATATATTACACGCGTCATTCCGATAAACGGTTAAAAAACTAGAGCGAAAAAGGTACCGAAAAAACACCGCGTGTAGTTTTTTCCGACACGAAGTTCACTAGTCTTTGTATTGCCTAGCAGAAAACAGATAATTGCCTAGTCGTGTGCGGCGACCCCCTCCACCGTTTACACCCCCGGGAATATTTTCGTAGTGCTTAGGCGAAGCCCTGCGGAGATCACTTCACCATCACATTCACCACATTGTCGCGCTGCCGGAACTCATGCACTACCTCGTCGTCTTGCTGGATCAAGAAGGCGGAGGACATCACCGAGCTGAACGTGTGCAGAACGCGGAGGTGCCATACGTTCGGTACTTGATCGGTTCGAGCACGAAGAAGTTCGACTACATCAACCGCATTGTTAAACGCTTCCGCTTACGGTCTACGAGGGTACGTAGACATACTCTCCCCTCTCGTTGCTATGCATCTCCATGGATAGATCATTGCGTGTGCGTAGATATCTTTTTTTGTTTTTCATGCAACGATTCCCAACAAATAACACAAGTGGCAGTGGCGGGCACATTTTTTGTTCTGGCCAGTGGTAAATTATCTCTCATTTTTTGGTAATGCAAGGGTTTTATTGGTTTATGATTAGTCTTGCGGGCAAAAAAAAGTTCTGCATTAAATATACATCACTTAATGTTTCATGTAAGAGGTTGGCTCTTTTTGCTCCTAATTTCTATTTTTAGGACATTAAATAGATTTCTATTTATTTAATAGAGGTAAATCCACTGGAAGACTTAAATATAGCAGACATGCCCGAAACAATGCCAAGTTTTGGCATGTCACGTGTAATGGTGTATGTCCAATGAAACTTGGACACTAACCGAGGAAGGAGCGATCCTTCGCATGCAAACCGGTCTATTTCAAATGTCTAGAAATGCATTTAATTGCGCAAATACACTAAACGGGTCTAAAAAATGTCATATTTTGAAATGATACACGTAATGGTGTGTATTGAGTGTAGAAGAAAATACAAGGTCAACCGACAAAATAGCCCTCGATTCAAATGCAAATTTGATCCCTTCCTTCTCAAAACCTTGTTTCTTCCTTGCAGCTGGTCCAGTTTTTAAGTAGTCTACATGATAACATTAACGAAACATTCTCAATTGTTTACCACAATCTCTGTGGGTGATATAATGACACCGTGCCAAGTATCGTAATTTTCGGGCATCGTTTGATATTTTTTGAATTAAAATACCAACAACAGCCATGTTGGTTACTCGATCTCGGCCACCTGATGTAGGAGACTCCTTATTTTCCTTACGAAAGGACTAAACATATACTAAAGACTGCTAATATGATTTTTAATCTATAAATTTCTATTTTATAGTGTACGTACAGTTCAAATTTGGATTACATTCACTAAATGCCTAGAAATGCATTTATTGGCTTAAATATAGCAAACGGGCCCAGAGAAAAGCCAAAATTTAACATGATACATGTATTGTGGATTGAGTGTGGAAAACAATGCATGCCCAAACGGTAAGCCAGCAATTGCTTCGCATGCAAACCTGGCTGGTTCCATCTTGATGCCTAGTTTCTTCCTTTTCTATGGCTGTGGCAGACCCTACAAAATGCCCTCCACTACAAAAAAAAATTATATTAGCAGTGGCGGGCATAATCTAGAGACCGGTACTGGTACCTCTTGCATTCTCATTGGCCAAACCTCTCCCGCGGATTGATGAGGTGTCTATCATCCAGTAATCTACACGCTACATGCATGCACAGATCATCACCGTCAATCCCTTCTCCTATGTCTCCCTTATCCTCTCTTCCCTTTCTCCTATTTCCCCATTCTCTTCTCTTTCTGCTCTCTCAATCGCGTCAATGCAATCTGCTCCAGCTTGTCTCCTCCCGCGGATGTCTAAACGAGCTCGACGGCGACCAGCGGCAGAGTTTAATGCCAGCTTTCTCGCGGAGGTTCTTCCCACCAGCGAGTGCGGTACCGGATGCAGCGGGCGTGGCAACTTCAGTGGGCGCTAGGACGAATCTAGCGGGCGTGCGCTTTGCGGTGGATCTAGCGCGTGCAGCGACAGATCCAGCGGGCCCGGCGGGGGATTTAGTGGGGTGGCGGATCTATCGGATGCAGCGCTCGTGGCGGCCAATCCAGAGGGAGGATGGAATCTCGGAGTACTACTGGTCCGGATACTCAAAAAGAAAAATACTACTGCTCCGGACCAAAGGTGAAAATAGGACCAGTGCAGCATTCAAGGAACTGCACGCGCAAACAGACGACCGGCGCCATGGAGTTGCCGTTGTTTGTTGGCAGCAGAACGTGAGCTCGCGGGTAGTTTCTCGGATACCTACAGCTACTTGGTTGGTATCACGTGTCTCTTCCTCCTGACTAAATAGCATAAAACTACTAGTTTACAGACTAGGGTTCCAAAAAACTACCGGATTTTAATTTTTCTCAGAAAACTATCAAACATGCGGTCGGCTGTTTCAAAAAACCCAAAACCTCAGTCACTAGCATTTTAACTGTTTTCCTGACGTGCTGGACCCACCGGTCAGGCCACGTGGCCACGCGCGCTCACGGCGCAGCCGTTGACGGCCGTTAGCCCGACCGGTCTGGTCGGAACCAGGGTAAATACCCCTCCGTCGGTCGGGCCCCACCCTGCTCGCTCACTCTGCCTGCTCACTCTCTCACTCCCCTGCTCCCACTCACCTGCTCCAGTACGAGCTCGCCGCCGCTCGCCGTCTTCGAGGCCGGCCGCCGTCGGCCTCCTTGCCGCCATGCCTTCCTGGAACGACGAGGAAACGAGCTCCGACGATGACTGCGAGGTCGTCATCATGGACATGGGACTTATGGTAAGTTTTTCCTTGCCACCTAGGGTTAGGGTTAAATGCTAGTAGGCCTAGGCTACAGCCATGGATCTTCCTTAGTTTAGGGTTGTTGTTGTCTCTGTGATATGGTTGTTGATTAGTGAGGGTGGGGGTTGGTTGTAGGATTGAGCTAACTTAGGGTTCATCTGTGTACAGTGTTAGGGTTCTTGCTGATTTGGGGATTTGTTGAGTGTTTAGAGTTAATGAATAGTGCAAGTTGATTGTGCTTTCGAGTGGTGATTGAAACCAGTGTTCTTTTAGTTGCAGGAGGAACCAGACACCATTGTGGAGCCCCTTTTCTGTGGCCAACTTGAGCTTGCTGAACCCAAGTGCATTCTGCACCACATGAGGCATGTTAAGCGTGTTGCGTTTGAAGGCATAATAACAGGAAGGCGTTTCTATGGCTGCCCAGTCCATGTTAGATGTCAATTAAGTTTGTTACATATGGATGTTCACTGGCCTCATATGATGCAGCAGTTTGTTACTGATATGACAGTAGTTGTTATTTCACTTATGTTTTTCTTTGTTACTTTGCAAACTTAATCATGGCATTGTAATAACTTATCATATCTCATTTATGTTATTCATTGTTAGAAAATTTCAAGTTAATCATGGCATTGGCATTGAAATAAGCTACTACTCCACTTGTAATAACTTATCACATTTACAAATGCAGGAAAATGGTGTGAATTGTGGTGTTGTAGAGTGGGTTGATGGGCCTTGGCCTACTGTTCTTCAGAGATGTTTGTGCAAGCTATGGGAAATGTTCCATGAGTAGAACCTAGGAAGGGTACTTGACAAGGAGAAGTTTGAGAAGGAGTTGGCCAAGTTTAAGAGTGAACATGAAAGGGAGTTGGCCAAGCTTAAGATTGAAAATGACAAGCTTTGCATTGAGTACACCAAGCTTGTTAATGATGTATCCAAGATGTTTGATTGGCAGGATGGTAGGGTGGAGAAGAAGGTGAACCAGAAACAAGTGGAGGAGGAAGAACTTGAGAAGAAGAAGAAGGAGGTAGAGGAGAAAGCTAGGTTGGAGGTGCAGATGGAAAAGCTTAAACTTGCAAATGAGCAGAGGTGCATTTTGCAGAGCCAAGCTGATATCATCAAGAACACCAGGAAGGCTATAAAGGATGTTGAAGTTGACAGAGATCTTCTTAAGAAGGAGAAGTCAAAGCTTGAGCAAGTTGTTGCTGAGCTGCTGAAAGATGGGTATGGCAGCAAGGAGAAGTTAGAGCAAATCAAGGCCATCCTTGAGTCATGAAGTTGTTGTGATATGTTGGTGAAGTAAGTACATCCAAGGCCTATATATAAGGATGTGGCCTAACTGTCTGAAGTGATTATATGGGTGTACATTTTGGGGGAATGTGAAGTTAACCTAGTGTTTGGCCATGCATTTGAACTTTAGTTTCTTATGTAAGAACCTTATTTGCTATGTTCTCAAGTATGTTGTAATGGATCTCCTATGCTATTAAGTGTTCTAATGGATCTCCAAAGCTATTAAGTGTTGTAATTGATCTTCTATGCGATGGGTTAGCCTACATATATTATGTGTGTAGGTAATTGGGCTTAGTGGCCCACTAGTCTCTGACCAAATGCAACCCTAGGCCTACTAAAACCCAACCCCCTCTGTCAATATAAACCCCTCCCCACCCCCACCCTTTCCCAGTCACTCCACCAGCCGCCACCGAAAACAAACCCTAGAGATGGATCCTGACATGGGAGATGTCATAGAGGAGGAGGGGGAGGCTGTGGAGGTTAGGGATGCAGCAGCATAGAGGAGGAGGAGGAAGCGTAGGTACAGGGCACATGAGGCGGCCCAGGATGAGCAACAACAGGAGTACAACCGCCGCCTCTCCCACTACAAGAAATATGTCAACTTGCGACCATCACTATTGGTCACTGAATGGTCATTGTTTTCCATTTGTGACCTATTTGTGACCAAAAACAGATGGTCAAAAGCTGGCCGTCGTAAACTGAAATTAACGACCTTCTTTGCGATAAGGTCGTTGAAAGCAATGACCAAAACAAAAGGTCGTTGATCCTACGACCTTCTGTTTTGGTCGCTAGCTGTCTGCCCAGGCCACGTCGGATCCGACGTGGCAAGCTGACGTGGCAAAATAGCGACCAAATGAAAAGGTCGTTGATAAGAATCAGCCCGGTCCGATTAGGTTTCTATGTGGGCCGAGCCCATTAATTCAGCCCATTTATATTATTTTTTTCTTGTTAATTCTGGTCGGCTTCATGGGCCAAGCCCAACATTGCAGCCTTTTTCATTGTTGGGCCATGGCCTTTTTAGTCCATTGATTTTCTAGTTTCGGCCATTATATATTGGAGCTGGTCCCACTAGTCAGCCAAGCCCCACATGTCATAATCTCATACACTGGTCCCACACATCAGATATTTCAACATTGCTCAGATTATTTTGATAAGTGGATCCCACTAGTCAGGTTTCCAATTTTCACACTTTTTAAATCACCATTTCAAACAAAACAGAACAAACATAATTTATCAAATAACAGTAAATCTGTTACAATGTCACAATCTCGACAGTCTATTACAGTCAAACAGAATAAACAAATCTCTCGCAAGTAAGGCATCACGGCTTTGCACTTGGCTTCATGGCTTCACACTTCAAATTTGTCCTGGCGCTCCTGTAAAAGAGTGAACACAAATTCTACCAGCATTAGTGTACTGCTGCTGAGGACAGAACCAAACAAATGCAATGGTAACACTAATATAAGCAGCATGGCAGATCCACCCAGTAGTCCTAAATTTGGACACTATCATACAATACTAGAAAGGGCAAATAAAACAACAGACTTGCATAGTGAAATGTTTGCTTTTACATATCTTATACAATAATTTGTTTATGACAGGAATGCATCAGTTTGTACAATACTAGAAAGGGCAAATAAAACAACAGACTTGCATACGGCAAATAAAACACGATAACCCGCTGTTGTTCTACACTTCCACTACAGCATTAAAGCTCATGTTAGGCACTAACAATACTAACTTACAGGTACCAGCAAGGTATATTGGTACAAGTGCAGGTCATGCAATGAACGTCACTGCAACACATTCACCTGAAGAAAAGTACAGTACTACTCTACTACCACGACCATCCATTCAAGACAACATCTACAATACTAGTAAGCCCACACAGACTAACATCACAAGGTAGGAGAGAATAAAGGGAACCAAGACCTGATGATGATAGTGTCAACGATGATCTGATTGGGATACCGTCGCTGAGGTGGATAATCTATACACATTTTTAATCAAAAGTAACAGTTGCATGATTAAAAAAAACTAATTATTGTTCTTAAAGCACAAGAACATTAAGAAACCCCGAAACAAAACACTAAGCGATTAACACTAGAGGAGCAAGCATACTATCAAACTGAGGTGTCTCAATCTCAAGGGAATATTGAATTGCAAATTTCATTCTAGATTATCAAATTGTGATCATCCCTAACATGTTATTTTTCATACAGCTAGCTGGGTCGCGCTTGATTAAAGGGCAAGTGAGCCCAGGATAAGTAGCAGTAGGACAATAATGGTACATTCACAACTTCGGTTCAGTTCAATATCACCAAATGTATTAGTATACAGGCAGCAATAGTATCCTCGAGCACAGCAAAACAGCAGCTTGACCCATATAAGTCATAGCTCTGAAGAAAGAAAGAAAGAAAGAACAGGTAGGTTCAGCTAGCTAAGTATTCAGAGTTGAGAGCTAAGCAATTTGTTTGTTTATGTTGTAACTGACAGACCTAGTACGAGAAACAAGCATAGTGAAACAGTATTGACTGATTCGATGGCAAAACAAGCTAAGCTACTTAGCTAGTAGGTGACCATCCAATCAATGATGCAGCAGCAGGTGCAAATATAATATGATGTGAAGAAGAAGCTAGCTGGAGTGGTGGGGGATGAAACCAAAATTACAAAGCATAGTCGGACCTCACATCACCACTGTTTTATGGTTTTATAACCAAATGGAAACTATGCAGAGCAGAGCAGGTCAGACAGTAAAAGAATTATCAAGCGGAGCAAAGCAGCAGCGTGACCATCAAGTCGTAGCCCTGAAGAAAGAAAGAACCAATAGGGTCAGCTACTTATTTATTCAGAGTTGAGAGTTGAATAATCATCAGAAAACTAAAGATACTGCTCAGCCAACTTAATAACACATGATTTAGTCACACAGTATAATTCTGACTATAATATAACAGGAGAACTAAAGATACTACATACTTAGAACTCAACTAACAAGTGAGAATGATCCAATCCGATGCAAACAACTGATTTTATTTGTTGATATTACTAAAGGAAGTGAATAAAACAATCTACAGCAAACAAGCTTTGATTTGCTGCTCCCAATAGAGGACCCTGGGATTGGGGTGCTGATCACATAAGTAAATAACAGTGAATGACAAACGATCTGCACTTAAGATCGCACAGACACCAACCAGCACCAAAAAAGTAAAGGGTAAATAACAATCTCACACTATTATCACTAGTGAACAGTTCTTCATAGAAGAAACACTGCCTAATACAGACCTACCTAGGAAATCAAAACATTGTAGGAATAGGTATATCCATATATTTTGAAGATGAATAGCAGCAAATTGATATACTTACGCGCACACATGCAGTTTTAATTAATTAAATGAGCAGGCAACTAAGGCAATTGGAAATCTAGGGGCAGGAGGTAGTGAGAGCAACGCAAGATATACACTACTAGAGGGATCGACAAGATGTAGGCGATGGAGGTGTCTCACTTGGTTTCAAAATAAGATGCACACAAAGACAACCACATAAATATAGCAGTGCATAGTACTGAGGAAAACAGGGACATCTCTTTGCCAACATGTATAATTCAGAGCAGCAATAGCGAGCAGAGGAAGATGAGAGGGAGATGGAGATGCTACCTGTCGTGGTGGGTCGGCGTGGACGTGCTTGAGCTCGGGGCAGGACCTCTTGGTCGCCCTAGGAACAGAGGAGCAAACCCCTCATGGCCCTCCTGCTCGCGATGCCGTACAAGCCCGCCACCTAAGAATAGCAAAATATGAGTCTGAACCAGGATATGGATTCAGCAAAAATAACCATCGTCAACAAGCACACTTCCTTTCATGTAGGTTTAAAATATGAAACAAACTCATGATTCAGTTATATATGATAAAACAGAACATATGGTTCAGTTATAGTCATACCACCTATACAAAGATCAGGCAAAGATATATTTTGACCTGAGGACCAGATGGTCTGCCTCAGCAACTATCTAAAATTATCAAATATGCCAACAATTATTTATTGATGCTTCCCACTAATCTTAATTAGCTACAGGTGAAATGATGAGAGGTCCAGGAAGAGCTAACACCTCATATAATCAACACACCATGATAATAATAATTAAAAGGAGAGAACCTATCAGATAAAGCACGCAATTTCATCTCAACCCGTTTGTGAAAAGGATCGTTCAAGCCTTCAGAATTCTAATTCTGAATTTTTTTAAATCTACCCTTGGATAGGACAACTTGATGGGTCCTGATAAACCTAAACATATGGGATATATAACAGTTTATTTTTGCATATATATAACAGTTTGTACCCAAGTGGAGAATTAGCAGAGAGATAAATGGATGGGTTAAGTGTGTGTCAGTAGCAACCTCTAGCGACCTGTACCCAAGTGAGACATACTGACTTAATCTCTGTGATTCTTAGATCTAGTCCTGCTCGTGTTCTTATGTAAATAAGCTCACCAGTGATGTGGCAATTTGTTTCACTGCATGTAACGAGGTCCAGTTGCGCAGCAAGTTTACCGTCCAACTAAACACCCTCTTACAAGCAGAAATGTATTCACTTATATACATTGTATTTGTAGTGCATAGGAATTTACAGAGCTCTAAAATAGAGCCAGCCGGAGTGGGAAGAGAAGGTAGGACGAACCTTGTCTGCAGTGGAGCAGCGGCGGCGGATCTGGGTTGCACGGCGGCGCAGCACCTCATAGCGGAAGTCGTCGAGGACGTCATTGGTGTGGTACACGGCAGTCTTGAGGTCCACTCACGGACGGCGGGGTCAGGCGGGCTGAGGTCGCGGATGTCTTCCTTTGTGGCGGGGGTCATGTTGATGCTGACGCTCTCACTACCTCCGCGAGGCCATGGCCGTGGAGGGATAAGGAGGTCGCGGACAGAGGGGGCTCGATTCCGCGAGGCTGGGGTGTGGGGGCGGGCCATGGCCGGGATCGACGGCGCCGGGGACGCCCCTGCTGCTCGGGTGCCCGAGTTCGACGGTGGGACACGGGAGCTTCGAGAGGTGGGAGGGAGAGGGGAGGGAGAGGGAGAGCTCGATGCGATCTGAGATCGAGGGGTGGGTCGGGCACCGTCAGTGGCGGCGGCGAGGGCGTGAAGTGGGCGGCGCTGGATCGAGAAACCCTGGGGAGAGGCGGGGGTGCGGGGGACGGCGGCGGCGTGAGGGGAGGGGTGGATCGAGAAACCCTAGGATTTGGGGGCAGGGGAGAGGCGGTGGCGGTGGCGGCGGGAGGGGATCGAGAGGGGAGAGGGGATTGGCGGGAGTGGATCGGGGGAGAGAGGAGGGGATCTGAGTTAGGGTTTGGGTAGTTGGCCTGCGATTGGGTGAGAGGGTGAGGGGGTGAGGGCTGCCGTTGGATCCGGAAGCATCCGACGGTGATTGATGCATGATCCACGTGATATGCCTATGGACCAATCAGAACGCACCAAACAATTTGAAGACCTTTTGACCAAATAAATTGGTCGTGATTGATTAAAGACAAATTTTTCAGTGCTCAAAATGAGTTTTTTTGTGAAAGACCTATCAAATATTTGTTCAAATGATATCATATTTTGCGCAAGTTTACATCTTAGATTGGCAAACAATATTGACAAAGGGAGTTTTTATTTCTTTTGCACCAAAAAACAATTTTCCATTTTTTGAGTGCCCAAAATAAGTTTTCTTGTGAAGGACTTACCATATATTTGTTGCAACATTGTACCAAATCAATTCTCTAAAATACTAGGCCATATATAATGCACAATTGACCAAATGGTTGGGTGTCAAAAGTTTCGATCCACCTCTCATGAAAAAGACAAATTTTCGCCGATTCAGCAGAAAGCGGGTAAAATTTGAACTGCAGCTGCCTCATAGTTTGCTCTTTATTTTTCCAAAAATCATTTCTAGGTACATAAGTATCTATTTAATCAGAGAAACACAAAAAGTTTTCCATGATTCAACCACTAGCTAGGAACGGTCATGCCCGCCGTTTTGACCGCATTTTGAAACGGGCATAAAAAATTCCAAAAAAATCAAAAAATTGGAAAACCTTCGCATTGTGTCATTATATGTGACCAAGTTATCAGGAAAAATAATAAACTTGTAATACGGCAATGCTTTTAAAAAAAGTGTTATTAAAAATGAGCTATCATGTGTTAAGATGCGTGGGTTTCAAGCCAAATGATCAATCTTATGGCCACATTCATGACATAGTTTGTTCAAATGATCTGATATTGTGCACAAGGGTGCATATTGTAATGGCAAACAATGTTGCCTAAGGAAGTTTTCATTTTCCTTGCACGAAAAAATTATTTTCTATTTTTTGAGTGCCCAAAATGAGGTTTTTTTGTGAAGAACCTACCAAATAATTATTGCAAAATTGGACCAAATAAATTTTCTAAAATACTAGGCCATATTTAATGCATAATTGACCAAATGGTTGGGTGTCAAAAGCTTTCATCCACCTCTCGTGAAAAAGACAGATTTCTGCCGATTTAGTTGGAAGCAGGTCAAATTTGAACTGCGGCTGCCTCATAGTTTGCTATTTATTTTTCCCAAAAATAATTTTTAGGTACAAAAGTATCTATTTAATCAGAGAAACAGCAAAAGTTTTCCAAGATTCAACCACTAGCTAGAAACGGTCATGCCCGCCGTTTTGACCGCATTTTGAAAATGGCAAAAATTCAAAAAAATTCAAATAATTGGAAAACCTGCACATTGTGTCACTATATGTGGCAAAGTTACTAGGAAAAATAATAAACTTGTAATACGATAATTATTTAAAAAAAATGTTCTCAGAAACGAGCTATCATGTGTGAAGATGCATGGCTTTCAAGCCAAATGATCAATCTTATGGCCACATTCATGGCATTGTTTATTCAAATGATCTCATATTATGCACAAGAGTACATCTTGGGATGGCAAACAATGTTGCCTAAGGAAGTTTTCATTTTCTTTGGACGAAAAATTCATTTTCTATTTTTCGAGTGCTCAAAATGAGTTTTTTTTGTGATGGACCTACCATATATTTGTTGCAAAATGGGACCAGGTCATTTTTATAATATATTAGGCCGTATTTAATGTACAATTGACAAAATGGTTGGTCGTCCAAAGTATTTATACACCTCTGGTGAAAAAGACAAATTTCCGCTGATTCAGTTGGAAGCGGGTCAAATTTGAACTGCAGTTGCCTCATAGTTTGCTCTTTATTTTTTCCAAAAAATATTTATAGGTAGATAAGTATCTATTTATTTAGAAATACATTGTTTGGTGGCGATACGTTGAGGTTTGGATGGTGGCTGAGGGCCGCAACTCCAGAGCGCGTAAACTCGCATGCCCGCCGCATGGTCACCGCATGACCGTGGTGTTGCCATGCATTCCGGGTGGCCTAGGAATGTCTAGTGGGTTGGGCACTCCCCCGATAGGTGTCAGGAAGAAGAAGGCAATAGAAGAATCTCACGAGGAGACTGAACTGAGCTCAAACATGAATTAGCACCCAAGTGTTTGATTACTGGTGGGGAAAATGCACATGGCCAATGGGCCTGAGTTTTGGCCGAGGATAATCATCTACTAAGGACACTATCTTGGAAAATTTGCAGCTCAAATGGAGGAGCCTAGGTGTCACTTGCTTTGCAACGTACCACACTGGACAAAAATATGAATGTTGAAGCTAGACTCAAATGAATGACTGGATTGATCTAAAATTTGGAGGAGGATGAAAATTTGGGCATATGAAGGCACTTTAAAATTTTCCTACCATTTGGATAAATAAAAATGGTACTTCCTTCACAATGCTCTTCACTGAACAGAAAATTGGGAAAAATGCTGAGGGAAATTGGCTAGAATAAATGAGCTAAAATTTGGGGTTAGGGAGGTTCTATGGGCAGGGTCATGTCGTGGTAAAATTTCAGCAATTATAAATTAACATAAAATATAGTTGCTTCACAAACTGAAAATATCACCAGAAACAAAGATTGGATGCTGAGCTCACATGTATTGTTAGATGGACCTCAAATTTTGTGGAGAGCTATGATTTGGGAATATAGAAGATGTGGCAAAAATTCAGCTCATTAGGATATGCCTAGATAGTACTTCTTCACAACAGTTCGAGTTGAACAAAAACTTTGGAAATTTGCCGAGGAAGATTTACCATGCAAATGGAGTTGAATATTGTCATGAGGCAATGATTTGGATTGTAAAGAATGCCCAATTTTTTTGGGAATTTTGGGAATGACAGAAATATAGGTTGCTTCACAACCTAGGGCAAAAATTGACACATAGACATGACACATAGGCAAAACTGATGAGGTGACGCCTAGTCATAGCAATCCACCACAATTTACAAGGTTATGACCATCTATATTGGTCGTGATCAGCTAGAAATAAGGCAGCGGACCAGTGCTGTCTACTTTATGACCATTTCGTGTAAGGAAATTACGACCTTTCTGATCAAAATGGTCATTATAGTTTAGGGTCTGGAGTCCCCCAAACAGCTTTTGACCAATTGGTCTCAAATGGTCGTAGATTTATGACCAATTCTTCCAGGGTCACTGACAGAAGGTCACAAGTTGACATATTTCTTGTAGTGTCCGACATGGTACTGGATAAATGGAATGCTCAAGAACTTGAGCTAGTTTTCCCTGGTGGCAGGGGAAGGACGTTCATGCAGATCATTAGCTGGGCAAGGATGAGGGCAGTCATGGCTCCCCATCCAGCTACTAGGGCCAAGTGGGCTCATTTCTTCGAGCGTTATGACTGATGTGTAGTAATCTGAATCTATGTATCTATCTATCTTTCTATCTGTAAGTCTATCTGAGAGAGAGTTGTGGTATTATTTGTAAGATTTTGATCAATGTATGCTACTCTCAATGACTATCTTTCTATCTATTTCTCAATTTCTCTGAATCAATGTAAGATTTGGATGAGATTCAATGTATGCTACTATCAATGACTATGTATATCTCAATTACTCTAAATCAGCACCATCAAGTGGTATAGGTCATGATGCAGATAAAGTTGAGATGCAGATAACCAAGTGCTGAATCCACAAACAGTATCATATTACACATAGTGACTGAATCCACATAGTTACTGAATACAGAAGCAAGTACTTAGTGAAGCAGTGTTATTACAAACCAAATCCAACAGTTCACTTGCATACAGAACCAAGGAAAACAGAGCAGTTCGCATGCAACCACTTCAGCTAGTTACCACTTGCATAAAAGTAATCCTTCAACCTCCCAGATTGCTTCCTGACCCTCTTTAACCCATCCTGCACAACACTTGTAGCAGATTGTCTAGGAGCAATGAAAGAGCCATTGCCACCTCTATTGGCAGAAGCTGACCTGGTGTTCTTTGCTGGAGAAGACCTTGATGACCTGGTGTTATTTGCTACTGAAGAAATGGTTGTGCTGCTCTTCTTGGGAGGTGGTACTGGTGTTGCAGAAGAGGTGTTGGTCCTGCTCTTCTTGAGAGATGGTGCTGCTGGTGTAGCCTCAATGTTGGTGCTCCTCTTCTTGGAGGCTGATGCTTTTGCTACTGTTGTACCTGGTGCTGCAACTGATGTGGAAGCAACCCTCTTCCTTGACCTACAAGCTGCCTGTGTTGACTCAATTGTTGTTACAGGACCTGTTGGTGCAGAGGCAGTAGGTACCCTTGGTGGCCTTTGTGCAGTTGCAGCCATTGAAGAACCAGCCTCAGAGTAATTAGCTCTATTTTCCTACACAAGAAGAGTAATTAGCTCTATGTTCATACACATGAAATGAATGTAACAATGCAATGAATGGAACTGAAGGAGTTACCTGGTGCTTGTTGATCCTCATCTGAAACTTAGGTTTCAAGGGGTCACCACAATTGTTGAACCTGTGCCCTTGCTTCTTGCAGTTGCTGCATGTCACTTTACCAATCCTAGAAGTATCCTTTTTAGCTGGCACCTCAAATATGCCTTTCCTCCTGGCAGTTTGTTTTTTACCTTTCTTTTCCCTAAAAACAAGAGGAGAAATATCATCTCCAGGTGTATGAGGCCAATGGTCAGGACCTGGCACAGGGAATATTATGTGCTTATATGTTTCACAATACATGGGTTTCTTGAAGAAATCATTGACATAGTCTTCAGGATGTATCTTCACTTTCTGCATTGCAGCAATGGCATGACTGTAGGGCACAGCAGTCATGTCCCACCTCCTACAGTCACATGTCTTCTTGTTCAAATTAATACAATATGTCTTTTCAGAGCTACTTGTCACTTGCCATATGCCTGGACCTGCCATGTATGCTTCACAATACTTAGCCCACTTCTTCCCCTCTTCTAAAATATTTGAATAAGTAGGTGTGATCTCCCATCTGCATGACTCTGTCTTCTCTCTGATCTTCTGAAACTTAATCATCAGCTTTGTTCTTATGCCCTCTAACATAGTCCTGATTGGCTTGTTCCTAACATCCAATATCATCCTATTGAAAACCTCACTAAGGTTATTTACTACCAGGTCTGTTTTGCACATAGTGTCCATTTTATACCTAGCCCATGTATGCTCTGGTATCTGTGACAACCACTGCCAAGCTTCTAAACTTTCTTTTTTCAAATTTTCCATGCCTAAATCATGACCATGTTTAGTAAAGGAATAGGCAGCCTGATCTAAATGTTTCTTGAGTTCCTCTCCTCTGAAACCAGCAGATTGGAAATTGGCATAAATATGTCTAAGACAAAACCTTTGTGGAGAGTCAGGGAATACATCATCTATTTCATTCAACAATCCCTGTTCAATGTAGTGTAATCTTAAGTGTTACTACTGAATAACATTTTACTCATGGGAAATGTAAAGACTAGGTAGAGAACAATACCTTCTGCCTGTCAGACATAATTGTGTATTTGCCAAACTTATTACCAGTTCCAATGACTGTTCTCAACTGTGTGAGAAATCATGTCCAGCTGTCTGTCTCTTCCTTATCAACAACACCAAAAGCTATTGGGAAGATGTTATTGTTGCCATCCCTCCCTGTAGCTGCCAATATCTGCTGACCAGTGCTTAGCCTGATGAAGCAACCATCCAGACCTGCTAACATTATCACATTAGTGCCTAATTACATCAATGCAAATTATCATATACATCTATGTGTATGAATACTTACCTATAAATGGCCTGCATCCATTCAGAAAACCCTCCTTGCATGCAAACAAGCAGTAAAACATATAGTGAAACCTTGGGGTAGGAGCTGGGTTTAGTGGGTCCTCATGTGTTGTTACTATGTTCTTTTAATTTAGATGATGCACGGATAAATAACTCTTATGTGACAATGCAAATGAAGGGTGCAGTGGCTCAGCCCTTTAGATTATTGGCGACAATATTGGAGCATAAATAAATACAAGTTGTTAACAACAACATAAATTTTTGGCTCTCTATATCCTCATGAACGAGGGTTTGTATAATTTTGGGCATTCCTTTGCCTGTAGCAAATAGCTATTGTATTTAGTCGCAATCGTTATAAAATGGGAGCATAAATAAATAACAATGGAATTTTATTAGCTCTCTATGTCCTTACGAACGAGGGATTGCATGAATTTGCGATTCCTTATGCCTGTAGCGAATAGCTGTTGTATTTAGACACAATCGATATAAAAAGAACATTCAGTTTTATTCAATTGCACTCAACCCCTTCTGGAATCTTCAGAAGCAAAAATGCAGCCTGTAGCAAAACGGGGGAAATTGGATAAATTGGCAGCGCCCCAGGAGCAGAACGGTGCAGCCGATGAAGCCAATGTGGACGAAGATTAACTTTTCTCTGATCTTGTGGTAGTCTGAACCTGAATCACATTAATGGGTGAACTTTCTTGTGATCCTTTGTCCTGAAACTATAACATAATGACTTAAGCTGACATTTTGGTCGTTGTCTGAACCATGAATCCATGATGCTAAGCTGAACAATTCCTGGAGCATCTGCCGCGCGTGGTGCTTCTACGTTGCACCATTGTCTGGCGTTTGTTCTTTTTACAGTGCTGGCGAACGGTTAGCCATTGTCTCTTCTTTTCTTCTATGCTTGCTTTGCTATGGATGACAGGTGGGGCTCATGACGTGGGGTGGGTGAGTTCTTCCCTGGACCATGGATACGTGGTACGCCACCTTGCTTTCCTTTGTCAATGGATTATGAGGACAATGTGGCAGTCCGCTCCTTACACAACTCGGGCTGAACGCTTCATGTGTACGACAGCCGATGGTGATTTGAGTTTTGTACAAGGAGGAACACTGGAGGGCAGTAGCCAGAGCATCACTTGATAACTAGCCTCGCAAAAAAAAAAGAGGTACCTATTGAAGTTCCTTATTGCCATGACGTCTATACTCCAACCTCTCCACACTCCACTAAAGCAATACAAGTGCTCCATTATGTGTCTTTTTTTTTCCTGACTCACGAATTTTCTCAACCAATGATTTCTTTAAAATGCCATTGCCGTTAGTTGTTTGTTTGTCATGTAACCAAACTAAGGGAAATAACCATAGAATGACAAATCAAATGAAATCATTGTATTTAGCAAATCTATATATTTGTAACTTATTAGTGTTTAATGGTAAATATATTAAAAGGTTTGAACATCAATCTGAAGTTAACCTCTGTTTACAGATGTACTCCCTCCGTTCCAATTTACTCGTCATGGTTTTAGTTCAAATTTGAACTAAAACCACGACGAGTAAATCAGAACGGAGGGAGTAGGCATTATATATCTTTGAATTGCCTCTTTTGTTGTTTATTTCCGGATTTGACTGAGCCAGTTTTGGTTGTGCTGTCCTGAAGCAGCAAGGATTGTGGAGATTGATGGACCAGGTGATTGCGGTCGCAGTCCATAATGCTCTTGACTGTTGACTTCGAGGTCCAGTCACAGCTGCTCGTCGCTAAGGTATCTATCCCCTCTCATGCTAATTCCCTTCTTTTGCTTCTCGGCTGTACCCAGACCAGAGAACGTGGTAGTGGCGTAGCCCATCGACTCAATCCCATCTGGGTGAACCCTGACATGGCGTCGGTGGTCTCCTTCCTCAGTGATCATGTGTTGCACCACAAAGAATTATGTGGTTTGATGGCAATGAGAGTGGGAGGTGGTGATTTCATTCCGCTTATTAGCACCACAAATAATTCTGTGGTTTGATGCCAAGTAGCAGGAGGTGGTGATTTAGTTCCAATTATTTGATAGCTACACCATTCCATAGAAAAATCTTCGACCAACTTGTCGTATATTTTGCACTTTCCCTATCATTTTTGTTTAATAGATGAAACATCACTCATTGTTCCATGATTATATGGATCACTTCAATTGCTAATTGCTTCATAATCTGATTTATTTCTTGTGTGACATAATCCCACATTTTAGGATCTAGCAAGAATTAATTGGATTATAGTCCATGTCTGGTCGTGCCTTGAATGGCGAAGGGGCCGCCCACAAGGTACTAGGTCCAATTTCATGGAAATGCTACATCTATCTACTGCCTACTCCACTTATTCACATACAGTTTTTGCTTTTGTTTTCACTGATTCACTTTTCTCGGCATTTCTGTGTGTCCCTTTTTACGGCCAGCTTGACCATTTGTTCTCGAAGGAGTCATTCAACTCAGAAAGAACAAAGAATGTTCAGGTCAATTGTTCTTGGTTTTTTCTGCAGTAGTTGATAATCTGTCTGAACAATAATAGATTAGTAAAGCCACTTCTTACTTTTTACTGTAGTGGTTAATTTGATGATCTATTTTACAAGAAATAGCAACCATTCCTCTATGCTATCTTATTCTTATGCAATTAATCTGAAATCTAGCTTGGCCTACCAGGTCTCCTGTTTTCAGTGGCCATAAGTATAACTACAGTGCATTGGTCGGCCACGTCCAGATTTTAGTGGCCATAAGTATAACTACAGGATTCTTATGTGACTCTAAGTGTGCTCTGTCTCTCCCCTTGCAAGTGTGATATCTACCGAATTATGTGAGCGTATTATATGAATGCAGTGGTGGTTCATGATCTCTACTGAATTATGTAAGCGTATTATATCGCTTCTCCTAATTTTCAGATCATGACAACAGTTTGTGGAGTGTCAAAATCTAATATATGCCTTTTTTTAATTTCCATGTAAAGCCAAGGTGTTCCCCTGTTTAGAATTTTAGATAGAAGTCAATACTGAAGCACTTCCTAATGTTTGCTTCAATATAATGTTTAGGATTGTTGCTTCTTAATGATGTTTGATCTAGCTTGTCAGTAACACACGCTCACAATTATTAGTTCTTCTTTGATTAAATGGCCACATTTCTTATGTTGGATTGGTTCAGACCTGGGTGCTTCGCTCAATTTCTTTGCCTTTCACAGATCCTTCATTGCTGTTGGTCGCGGCCTTTATGCTTGGAGTGGGGGTCATAGGATTTTGATGCACGAGATGAGATTCTCATGGGGTTTCCGGCCACAAATAGGCAAGGTAAAAACTAGGCTCTATCTCTGCAATATCTGTTTAGCCAATTGGATCTGATCTCCTTGAGCGAATGTTTGTTTAATTTGCTCACTCATTTCTACTTTACTTGGTGTATGTGAAGTGATGCAACTGTATTCCGTTGGTGTCAACTTACTTTTTGTGTGCTTTTAGAGTAATTAGTGCACAATGGCCTCTCCAGAGGTCCTCTGTAATTCATGGTTGGTCTTCCCCTACCTCCTATCAGAGGTCATAGCTGCCTAGGTTCATATGAATACGTGTTTACTGTCATATTATTATATGCCATGTTTCGCAACGCGAGGTGGTCACCTTGATCTAATGACAGGTTGTCTGCTTCAATGAGTTGCGAGATAAGGACTAAATTTTTTCTTACGGAAGTCATTTGAAATGAGTTAAAAAATGCAGAAATAGATTGTATCATGCTTTTGTATAAAATCCAGAGGTCTGTTCCATTCCAAGAAATACATGGCGATCTTAACATTGCTATGTGTTTGTAAGCTTAAATAGTTTGCTAGGCATTAAGCTCAGTCACCTGTTCGCACATGGAGGATAGTGATTTCTTTTGTGCTGTAATATTTACCATTTTTACTATATATCATTTATTTCTAGACCAGGGATGTACAGAAGCAACGTTTATTTTGACCCTACATAATTATTCATATACTACTGCATCTTTTGTTTATTGCTAGAGTTGTTGTCAGTACCAAATGTGCAAATGGTACCAACGTCATACAGTGAGCTATGCCTGATAGTTATTGGTGTCATTTCCCCTCCCGAAATCATAGTTTTCCAATTTGTAGAAGCTTCGGTAAGGTTGCTCACCAATGAGCTGGAAGTGTTTTTTGTCCTGGGTACTTGCATGATTGAAGAAGAAATTGGGTATTCCTAAATGTGCTATTGCAGATCAAAGGTGATCTCATCCCATTTTCTTACTTCAATCTCAGGTGAAGATTCTCCTGTTCACTAAAATTGATTTTTATGTAATTATTTTATTGATCCATGACATCTGCCATCCTTTGTTTGAATATTTAGCTTGCTTTCGGTACTAACTATGATTTCCTACATTTGTACATTTGGCTCACGATAATATAAGCGCTGGTTCTTTTCACTGTGGAAGTTATATTCCTATCCAGATTGGTCCTATTGGTGCTTGATGATGTACGACTAACTGTGACGATGTATCTAACCTACTACCTCTCTGCAGTAATTAGAAATCATAAAATCAAAATACATAGGCAGAATTAGTCAAAAATCCTAAAGTTAGGGATGTTATGCTTACGTGCAAAATGTTTTTTGTTGGGTATGAACACAAAAACTGTAATCCTTTAGGTCTGCTTCCTACGGGCTATCAACAAAAAATCTATAGTTTTGTGATGCCTACGCTTTTACTGTTGGAAGGAGGATACTCCATGTGGTTCTTTGCCCCCATTTGTGATGCCTAAAGGTTCTATTTTCTCGGTGCCTAACAGATAGTACACGCTTTTATCCTCTATAGAAAAGCAAGCTTAAAAGCCTATTATTCTCATTTTTCATCATCTGCTGGTATATGCACATGTCTCTTCATATTTACTACCCTGTCTAAACCATAAGAGTTCGAGATTGTACATAAGAACTGCACATGCCCTTACCATTACAATTGTTTATCAGCAATCTTTTTGTCACAAAAAATTATAGATATATAGACACATGTAGAATTATATGCTGTAAAACTTTCAAAACATGCTTACATTGTCTTCCTCTCTGTCATCAGTCCGCCGTGATGGAAAAAGTTAGGATTCCAACAAAAGTGCTTCTGGATGCTATGATGCAACAACTTCGCCATCCAAACGTAGTTTACTTAACACTCAAGGCAAGGACCGTTGGTCTCGGGGCAGCTGTTCAATTCTATCCATCTAAGATTGGACGATTATATGGAAGTCATATCTGCTTTTGCGAATGACAGCCCACCAAACACCCCTATGAAGAGTTACTTAGATGATGAGGTCATTTTCAACATTGATGGCACACACCACGATGACTCTACCTGTTCTAAATGACTGCCATGTGCCTCGCGCCTTTTCTTGGCCTATGAACCTACCATCAATGTATTATATCGGATCATGTATGAACATCATACCTAAATATCTATTTTCTTATGCTTCAAGGATTTTATATCGGTCTCTAAATATACAAACTTGCATGGTTTGAAAGCCCGGTTCGCTCTGGCCCTTTACGCCATTGGCGCAACGGGTCATCTAGTTAGATCAAAGTAGGAGGGGTTCGTCTTCCTGATATACTAGGTGGAGTTAGGACCGAGACCAAAGTGTTGAGTGTCGTGATTATTAGGAAATATATAGGATAGACTAGGATTTATTTCTACCTTTTTTTGTACTCCAAGTTGATCATGTACTTCTATATATACGCCCACGAGCCTCAAGCAATAAACATCGATTACACCAATCTCCCTCTCTATTTCTTCTTACATGGTATCAGCCTAATCTCGATACAAACCCTAGCCGCCGCCGCTTCCACACCGCGTCGCCCCCGGGGCTGTCGATCTCCATGATCGCCACCGGGGGCCGCGCCGTCCGTACCTAGGGTTCGTCCGCCGGTCGTGTTGATCGACTGCCCTAGAGAGTCTTTGTCCCGATTCTTTGATCCGGGTTTCTCTCTCCCGCCGGTCGTCTTGATCAGCGTTTCTTTTTTGTTTTTCGATTTAAAATCGGTTTGCGTCGCCTGCCGTCGTCTGTCGACCCTCGCGCGCCTCTACTGCGACATTGACGTCGACTACACCGGCCTCTTCTTTAACTAGGCGGCCTCGCGCGTTACGCGGCGGGCCGGAACGGCCGTCGTCCACGCTCCGTCTACACGTCGTTCTCCGTCGGCCCATCGTCCTCTTGATCGGATCGGAACTGCTACACGGACCACGTCTCCATCCTGCTCGAATGCAACCGAGTGCATCTTTTTCTCGGAGGATGACGCGTCCCGTGTAGGTGTGCCTTGCATGGCTTGGCCACCAGGACCACACAGCGCGACGCAGGTGCTGTGGACGCCGGCTGCGTTCTGCTGCGCGGCCCACTTCCGCGCCCCGTGCGGCGATTGGATGCGTGCCCGCACCGGCTGTACACCTGTCTGTGCGTGTCCGGATCGGTCCGGCGTGTGGCCTCGGTGCCGGCTGCAATGCCGCTGACACGTCTCGCTGCACTTCGCCGCCTCCAATCGAGCTACACTTCGTCTCCGAGTATCTCCGACCTCACGCGTGATCGGACTGATCAGCCGCCCGTCCACGATCCGTCCCATCCATACCACGCGATCGACCTGGCCGGTCGCTTGCGCGCGCCTCCGCAGATCCCGTGAAGACTGTCCCCGAGTACAACGTGCCACTGCACCGATCGAGTAACGGGCTGCCGCTGCGTCGCCCCATTGGGCCGCACCGCCGCCGCCCCATGGTTCTCCCTGCGGTTGGACCGACCCGCGCGCCGCCGTTGTGTCGCCCCTTCGGTCCGTAGCGCCGCGACACGCGGTCCATGCCACCGCCCCGAGGCCGTCCCCGCGGCTGCACCGACCCGCGCGCTGCTGCTGCGTCGCCCCTACGGGTCATAGCGCCGCGGCGCATGATGCCCGCCACCGTCCTGAGGTCTTCCCCGCCGTCGCCCCGACCCGCGCGCTGCCGCTGTGTCGCCCGTTCGGGCCGTTGCGCCGCGGCACACGGTCCACTCCGCCGTCCTCCGCGTGTTGACTTCTACGTGGTATGCGCCGCGCCGCCTCCCTAGGCGCGGGAACGCACCGTCCGCGCACGGTCTTGGTCACGCTTTCGGGTTCTTCGCCTACTTCGAGCACCGCCGCCGTGCTTCTAAGCTAGCCGCCGCCGCCGCCGTCTCCTCAGGCCGCCGCCGCTACTCTTCTTCTGCCGCCGCCGCCGTCCACCTCTTCGTCTTCGTCCAGCACCAGCGCACCATATCGGCAACTTTGTTCATTTCCTGATATCAAGTAATTATTTTCTTTGTCTGGCAGGGTTTGGAAAGAGTTCACCGGAATTGCTCCGACACTGCCGAGGGAGGTGCGATTTAGACACCCCAAAGTAAGTACTACTAGCTAGTTCCGCGCATCTCCCATTGATTCTAGTTTCATCAATACCATTTGTAATGCTTAATTATCAGTTTGATTGAACTCTATTTCTCATAAAGTGCTTGTGGCAGGAAGCCGGGAATGATTTTTGTGGATACTACGTTTGCGAGTTCATCTACAACGCGACGACCTCTAAGCGGGGCTACTTTGAAAAACAATATGAAGTGCGTAAGCAATAATATTCACAATTTTATTTTATTACCATCATTTGTGTTGAGTTTCATTCATATATATATGTATTGACTCCCTTCTTCAAATTAGATGTGGTAGATGCGGGATGAACTCCTACCACATGATCGCATACGAGTAATTCAAGAAGAATTGGCGGGTTTCTTTCTTGACCACGTCATTAATTCAACAGGGGAATACCATGTGGAACTTGACATTAGATGTTAGGAATTGTAAGAGATCTTATATTGTATATATGTAGCTAGTAGCGTCGGATATATATACGAAAACTTGTTGTTCGACCAATCTCTCGGAGAAAGAGAGGTCGATCACTTCTCTCTGTATATGTTCATGACGATCTTGTGTACTTAATGGTTCCTTCATCTGCTTACTAGCTAGCGTGTCGAGTTCTCTCTATACTTATAGTACTGAGTCGATCAAGCACGGAGAAGAGAGGACACTTCTCTCTATTAGCTAGCTAACACAAATGAAACTCCTAAATTAACCCTCCAAAACCCCTAACCCCCCCCCCCCCCCTAAAAAAAAACAAAAACCCCAGCTACTGCCAAATGCTGACGCGTGGATGCCTTTTTGTCCCGATTGATGTTACCAACCGGAACTAAAGACCCTCCTGCCTAGGCTCCCCGCAGCGGCCACGTGGAGACCCTTCTGTCCCGGTTCGTAAGCGAACCGGGACTAAAGGTTTTGGGATTTAGTCCCGACCCTTTAGTCCCGGTTCCAGAACCGGGGCTAATGGGCCTCTGGAACCAGGACAAACGGGCCTTTTTCTACTAGTGCACGTGGCAAGGCTGAAATTTCCATGCTTTCTGGTGTGTGAACGTCTAGGCCATTGAACAATTATGACGACAGGTGGCTTACGTGCAAGCGCAGAGATTCGTGAGTGAAGTTTCTCGGAAGCTGCACACGGGAATAATTATGTCGTGGGAGAATGACGTGTTCGTTACTTCGTACGGAAGCACTTAATCGAGCGTACGTGTTGGATTATCTTCGTTTAATTTTCCACTTGTTTCTTGGCTACTAAGGAATTTATAGCTGGTAGTAGTTGGTTAAATATCCATGACCAAGACTTCCATAGCAAGTCAATGGCATAAGCATTGAGTTAGCTAGCTCGTGGTTAATATTTCTCTAACTTGTGTACGTGCGGTGGAGTGTTGTGTGTCGGAGTTTTTTGTTATTTTTTGAGAGATTGTGTGTTGGAGTTGTGTGGGTCGTCTTTATACCCTCGCAAAAGAAACATCTTCGTTCCCCTACAATTATGTTCACAATGAAGGCATATTCATTGTGAAACGCTTAACATACGCTTCCTCCGACTATGATGAACCTGCTCATGGTTAAACATGTACTACATGTTCTCCTACAGACACCTATATATACATATTCAAAAATTTATACATCCAATACAATCCTATACACAGACATGAATACATGATACACCTATACACATACAAATACTCATCTCTACTCCTATAAAAAAGACAGTTGGTGATGATGGTGTGTCTGCTTCCATGCCATATGTACAGTTCGATCTGGATGTAAGGCTGAGATGAGGTTGGTAGTCCCCGAGCCACTTAACTGCACTTTTCACGAAAACACGCCACACATTGGACACAATGTGGGAGAAGACATCTTAAACACAATAGTATGGAAGTTTCTCCTTCTCTCGCGGAACAAACGAGTTTTCGAGAACCCCTCCCAAATTCCTCGCCGCCGGCCCATCCCCTCTCTTCCGCAGCGAGCGCGGGAGTTGAGTTGCACGAGAGTCCTTCTTGTATATCTTAGTTGTAGTTAGGGTCTCAGGAAATCGGATTTTCCCTTCAAGCTTGCCCTCCTATCTCTCCTTCTATATCTGGCCGTGCAGGCCGTTGGAGAGGGACACATGGCGGCGGTTCCTGTAGGAGATATGCCCTACAGGCAACAATAAATGTTATTATTATCTCCATGTCCGTAATTGTGTTTATATTCCGTGCTATAACTGCTATGATTCTCGAGTCTACAATAACCACGAGGCTCGGAGGAAAACTCATATGCACGTGTGGAATAATAAATGGTGAAATGTATTCCTAGTCTGGCCTCTAAGACTAGCTCAAGTATTGCATGATGATCATGTTTTCTTGATCATGGGCATGTCTATGCTAGGAAACTTTTGAGGGCACAATGTTAGGAGAACACTTGTGTTGAATCGACCCGCTTGATGTTACGCTATGAGATACATTCGTCACAAGTTAATGGTTAATAACACAGAGAAAGTTAACGTTTGCATAATTCCTTAGACCATGAGAGTATCGAGTTCCTTCGTACTTGCTTCGTGAACTTTGGGGTTTGTTAAACGTCATCTGCAACAGGGTCGCTATTACAGCGGCTTATGGGTTCACGGAAAAGTATGACAAGTAACTTGATAACTCAAGATTAGGATTTGCTCCTCCGATGATGGAGAGATATTCTTTGGTCCCTCTCGGTGTTACGGTATCAATCATCATGTGGCCAGACACAATGTGATTTGATCACATGGGATGCCGGAACACGAAAACGAGATAAGAGAACAAAACCGGTAACGAGTTAACTGGCATAGTGGACAAAAGTTGTTGATCCACGGGGATGCTGCTAAATCTCACCTCGGGTATTTGTAACATATCATGAAGCAACAGGAATAGCACACGGCAACTGGAGGTTCACTCGAATATTCATTCGTGTGGGTATAGGGGTTAATATGGGTGTCCACGATTTCGCTATTGATCATTGATCGAAAAGTGTTCCGGTCATGTCCATACTTCACCGAAACTATAGGGTCACACGCTTAAGGGTCATTTATCTGCTGAATACTAGACAAGGAGTCTGATAGAAAGTCACTGAAAAAGTTTCAGAGATGACGGAAAGTTTCAGATAGAAAACCGGAAGTGTTTTGGAGCTACCGAAATTGTTTCGGAGAAAAACAAAAATGTTTCGGAATAAAACCATCATACCGGAAATGTTCCGGAGAGTGTACAGAATAATATTGGAGGGTGCCGGAAATATTTTGGGACCTTCCGGAATGCTTCAGAAGAAATAGTCGCGGAAAACATCTTATCCCTGCGTGAGGGGACAAGATCCCACAATACGTGGGGGCTATTTTGGGGGCGCCCCCTTTAGGGGGCATGCAGCCCCTTGTGGCTAGACAAAGGTGTTGGGGGGCCAACTTTGGTGGGGAGAAGCCCCCACAAATGGTGGAGCTGGTTGGGAGGGGGTGGGGCCCCAAGTTGGGGCACCATGGACAAGAGAACATGTTTTCCCCTTGTTTGGTCGGAACATGTTTTCCTTGTTTGATGGATGCATGTTTTGTTGGCTAAAATTTCAGCCCCCCTCCACCCTTCCACCACAATATAAGGAGGAGGAGAGGAGCTCTCCAACTCACTGCAACTCTCTTATCAAATGGCATGCATGATCTGCCTTTCTTCTCTCCCTCCCACGAAATAGTTTCGTAGAGCCGAAAGGCTGTCTGGGTTCCGGTGGGAACTAGTTCTGGACGGCGAAGCCTACCGGATAGCTGACACCGTATGTGTGCAACCTTGTAGAGAGGTCGTAGGTTCGATCTTTTGCCTGAGGGGCTGTTCGAGGGTCCTCCCGAAGGGCTGTCCATGACACCATCCGAGGGACTATCCGACCACATCCCGAAGGGCTGTCCGAGGGACTATCCGAGGAGTGGACGAGGGAGTACGTCCTCGCTGTTGGGAGGTCGTAAATCCTAACTACGGGGATCTGCACCGATGATCTTTATCGACTCTACTTCCGCTGCGCTACAAGTCGGTAACGATCAGATCAAAAACCTTGTATGCGATCTTGATAGTGGTCCTGGGCTGGTGCGTAGGTCTGAATTTTTTTGTTTTCTGTCACGTTACCCTACAGTGGCATCATGAGCCGTGCTATGCATAGATGCAGCTTACGATCTATAATACATGAGATGTATGGGTGTTGCACAATATAATTTTATAGTAGATGAGTTCTATTGCTGAAAATTATTTGTGCGTGTAGCAGATGAAATCTATTACCCGATGTTCTTGTTGCTTCCCTTGAATTTGCGTAGTCCTGATCTTGACGGCATGGTAGAATCTTACAAAGTTCTGGCAATCCGTGATCCTTCCATGCTATTCCTGAGTATGCTGGTTGACAGATCAATGAAGTGCTTCAGTGTCTTTGGGTTCAACCATAGTTAGAAAACGATCGATGTTTCGTAGACTAAAGGGCAATGAAGATATGATCTGCACGGGGTTCTTGCGTATTACGAAGTTTAGTATGGGGCTCGAGATTTTATTATCTCGCATTTCATACGCTCTGCAAATTAGACCCGGGGGCCGTAGATTTCACTAGTGGCTTCTCTCGAGAAAAATAGCATACGGTGGGTAAACAAATTACTGTTGGGCAATTGATAGAACTTCAAATAATTATGACAATATCCAGGCAATGATCATTATATAGGCATCACGTCCAAGATTAGTAGACCGACTCCTGCCTGCATCTACTACTATTACTCCATAAATCGACCGGTATCCAGCATGCATCTAGTGTATCAAGTTCATGGAGAAACGGAGTAATGCAATAAGAACGATGACATAATGTAGACAAGATCTATTCTTGTAGGAATAGAACCCATCTATTTATCCTTAATAGGAACGATACATACGTGTCATTTCCCCTTCTGTCACTGGGATTGAGCACCGTAAGATCGAACCCATCACAAAGCACCACTTCCCATGGCAAGAAAAATCGATCTAGTCGGCCTAACTAAACCAAAGATTCAAAGAAGAAATACGAGGCTATAAGTAATCATGCATATAAGAGATCAAAAGACTCAAATAACTTTCATGGATAAAAACATAGATCTGATCATAAACTCAAAGTTCATCGGATCCCAACAAACACACCGCAAAAAGAGTTACATCAAATAGATCTCCAAGAGACCATTGTATTGAGAATCAAAAGAGAGAGAAGAAGCCATCTAGCTACTAACTACGGACCCATAGGTCTACAACGAACTACTCATGCATCATCGGAGAGGCACCAATGAGGATGATGAACCTCTCCGTGATGGTGTCTAGATTGGATCTGTGGTTTCTGGAACTTGCGGCGGCTGGAATTGTTTTTCGTCGACTCCCCTAGGGTTTCTGGAATATTGGGGTACTTATAGAGCAAAGACGCGGTGCGGGAGGCCACCAAGGTGGGCACAACCCACCAGGGTGCGCCCAGGTGGGTTGTACCCCCCTCGGGGCACCCCTCTGGTACTTCCTTGGCCCAACTTGTGTCTTCTGGTCCAGAAAAAATCACCAAATAGTTTCGTTGCGTTTGGACTCCGTTTGGTATTGATTTTCTATGAAGTAAAAAAAACAAGCAAAAAACAGCAACTGGCACTGGGCACTATGTCAATAGGTTAGTCCCAAAAAATGATATAAAGTTGCTATAAAATAATTGTAAAACATCCAAGATTGATAATATAACAGCATGGAACAATAAAAAATTATAGATACGTTGGAGACGTATCAGCATCCCCAAGCTTAATTCCTGCTCGTCCTGGAGTAGGTAAATGATAAAAACAAATTTTTTGATGTGGAATGCTGCCTAACATGTTCATCACATAATCTTTTCTTTGTAGCATGGATATTTGGACTTTTATATGGTTCAAAGCAATAGTCTAGTTTTGACATGAAGATTTCAATACTCAAGTATATCAACAAGCAACCATGTCTTTCAAAATATCAACACTAAAGCAAGTTATCCCTAGCCCATTATGCTCAATCATTGATCAATTCATGAAACACACTCGCATATTAGCTACACCCAATGCTCAAGTACGATCATAGTGCCCCTTAGTTGGTGCTTTATAAGAGAAGGTGGAGACTCGAAAATAAAATAAAAATTGCATAAAGTAAATAGAAAGGCCCTTCGCAGAGGGAAGTAGGGATTTGTAGAGGTGCCAGAGCTCAAAGCGAAAAAGATAGAGATAAAAATATTTTGGGTGACATACTTTTCCTGTCAACAAAAACGATCGAGTAGTTCCCAATACTTTCCATGCTAGATATATCATAGGCGGTTCCCAAACACAAAATAAAGTTTATTCATTTTTCCACCATACTTTCACATTCCACGGCTAACTGAATCAACGGATGCCGTCCATACCAACATTTTCCAAGGAATTTATTATTTGACAACATAAAGTAAATTCATTTTCGATTTCGGGGCTGGGCATCCCTAATACCTTTGATGTACTTTCATGCAATGACAAGTGAATAAACACTCATCTTGAGAATAACACATCTAGCATGGAAAAATATCAGCCACCCCCTACCATTTCATGAGCGGTACGAGCACACAAAAGAGAAATTTATTTTGAAAATTAGAGATGGCACATACAAATTTGCTTAGAACGGCACGGAAATACCGCATATAGGTAGGTATAGTGGACACATATGGCAAAAGCGGTTTATGGATTTTGGATGCACAAGTAGTGATCATACTTAGTGCAAATGAAGGCTAGCAAAAGATTGAGAAGCATCCAACCAAGAAACTAAAAATCTCATAAGTGAGCATTAAGCATACCTAACACCAAATAATGCACCACAAGTAGGATATAATTTCATTGCATAACTATTGACATTCGTGCTTGCATAGGGAATCACAAACCTTAACACCAATATTCTTACTAAAGCATAATTACTCATCAACATGACTCACATATTATATCATCATATCGCAAAACTATTACAAGGAATCAAGTTTATTTTGTCCAATGATCTTCATGAATGTTTTTATTATATCTGTCTTGAATATCTATCACTTTGGGACTAGTTTAATGTGTTGCTTTTGATAGCTCAAACAAATCTAAGTGAAGAACATGAGCATAAATTTTTTCTTTTCTCAAAATAATTTAAGTGAAGCATGAGAGAATTTCTTCAAAATTACTACTCTCAAATAAATCTAAGTGAATCATGAGAGAATTTCTTCAAAAATATTAAAGCACACCATGCTCAAAAAGATATAAGTGAAGCACTAGAGCAATTCCATAGCTCATAAAGATTTAAGTGAAGCATAGAGAGAAATTCTAACAAATCATAGCATAATTTCAGCTCTCTCAAATAGGTGTGTCCAGCAAGGATACTTGAATAAAAATAAAAATTAAAAAAAGCAAAGACTCAAATCATACAATGCGCTCCAAGCAAAACTCATGATATGTGACAAATAAAAATATTGCTCCAAGTACAATACCGATGGTCGTTATAAGAAAGAGGGGATGCCACTCGGGCATCCCCAAGCTTAGTTGCTTGCTTCTATTTAGATAATGTCTTGGGGTGCCATGGTCATCCCCAAGCTTAGGCTCTTCTTCCTCATTATTCCTTCATCCATCGTGATCTCACCCAAAACTTGAAAACTTCAATCACACAAAACGTAACAAAACCTTCGTGAGATCCGTTAGTATAAGAAAACTAATCATTACTTTAAGTACTATAGAAAACCCATCCAAATTTTGTTATTGCATTATATCTACTGTATTCTAACTTTACCATGGCTTATAACCTCCAATACAAACCATAGATTCATCAAAATAAGCATACAATGCAAAGAAAACAGAATCTGTCAAAAACAGAACAGTCTGTAAAGATACAAATTGTTCTCATACTTCTGTAACTCCAAAAATTCTAGAAAATTAGGAAAACGTAGGAAATTTGTATATAAATCTTGTGTAAAAAAATCAGAATGTTTCGTCGCTTATGTGAATTTATAAAATTATTTTACTGGACACAAAAGTTTCTGTTTTCCAGCAAGATCAAATCAACTATCACCCAACATGATCCCAAAGGCTTTGCTTGGCACTAACACTAATTAAAACAAAAAAAACACAATCATAACAGTAGCATAATTGTGCAAACACTCAAGAACAGAAAGAAAAAGATAAAAATAAATTTTATTTATTGGGTTGCTTCCCAACAAGCACTATTGTTTTACGCCCCTAGCTAGGCATAAGGTTTCAACGATGCTCACACGAAAGATAAGAATTGAAACACAAAGAAAGCACCATGAAATTTATGACAATCACATTTAAGTCTAACATAGTTCCTATGCATAGGAATTTTATAAGCAAACAAATTATCAAGACAAGAAACATCTATCATATGCAAAGAGGAGGAATAAAACATTGATGATCTCAACATAACAAGAGGTAATTTAATAACATGAAAATTTCGACAACCATATTTTCCTCTCTCATAATAATTACATATAGGATCATAATCAAATTCAATAATATAGCTATCATATAAAAAAAATCTTCATGATCCACATGTATGCAAAGTTGATAATCTTCCAAAATAGTGGGATTATCATCAAATAAAGTCATGACCTCTCCAAGCCCATTTTTATCAAAAATTTCATAAGATTGAACACTCTCCAAATAAGTGGGATTATTTTTAGCTAAAGTTTACACTCTTCCAAACCCACTTTTAATATTATGGCAAGCATATTCATCATGAGGTTTAAAGAAATTTTCAAGATCATAAGAATCATTATCACCCCAATCATGATCATTGCAATCAGTAGCGGACATAACAAAACAAGCATCCCCAAGCTTGGGGTTTTGCATTGTGACGCCCCCGGTTCAATCGTACACTAATCATACACGCAAACGTGTACGATCAAACCCAGGGACTCACGGGAAGATATCACAACACAACTCTAAACACAAATAAACGGAGGTCCACAATATTACAGACCAGGGATCCGAAGATCCGAATACATAAGTCAGTCATACAAATAATATCTGGGTACAGACATAGTTAGACAAGTTTTGCCTTAAGAAGGCTAGCACAAACAGCGACACTAGATCGAAAGGCGTTGGCCTCCTGCCTGGGAGCCTCCGATCCTACTCCTGGTCAGATGGCTCGATCCAGTAGTACGTGCCCTCTGGACCCGCCTGGTAGTAGGCTCCGGTGGTGGCGTCTGGCTCCTGGACTCCATCGTCTGGTGTATCATCAAGGTGGGGTATATGGGGGAAAAGATAAAATAAAGCAACCGTGAGTACTCATCCGAAGTACTCAGCAAGCAAGGATCTATACTACATATGCAACATTATCAATGGAGAAAAGGCTGTATATGTGGACTGGGCTGCAGAAATGCCAGAATAGAGAGAAAGGCCTAGTCCTATCGAAGACTAGCATCTTCAAACATCTTCTCAAAGCCATCATCTTGCAGCAGTAGAAGAGAGTAGAATAGCATTTTATTTAGCAAACATGTTGAAGTACAGCTCAAAGATCCTTCCTCGACTCCCAGCGAGAAAGTAATCCCGAAGCTTCAATTAAGTAACAAGTATCCAGTTTAAGTAGTAGATCGGGATACACAAACTGAGCGTCCTTTACCGTAGGACCGGCTATCGATAGAAGATTCATCCCTGCAGGGGTGCACTACTGTTACCCAACAAGCTCGATCAACTCTGGCCGGACATACTTGCTGGGTAATGCCCGTCCTCGGAAGATCAACACGAAGCAGCGCTCTACCTAGGCTCAGCAGAGAGGTCAGCACGCCGGACTAACCTATGCACCCAGGGGTCTCGGGCCATCGCCCTGGGCACCCTGCGCGTTGCGTGGCTGGCCGGGGTGCAGGCGCGACACTGAACTCGCCAGTGAAGTATCCAGCCCAATCCCGACGATCAGCCCGCACGGTGAATCGTGACGTCTGATAAGCTTTCGGCGAAACGTACATCGCAGAGGGCCCCATAACCATTATCCCGCGTGGTGGCAGTGCGTATAGGGCACGTCGACCCACTCAGATCACACACCCAAATCCAATAGGCTCAATTAGTATCAAGCGGAGACAATCAGAGTCTCTGATGCTCCGCCACAATGTCACACTCGAGTGCCCTTCCGGCACACCCGAAATCATAGATCCCCAGCAGGTACCCACCAGGGTGGACCCGCCTGTGAAAAAGGTCAAGTAACCGTGTGGTCATAATCATCAGGGTGAACGTAAGAGGTATCACCCTCGAGGTTCACACTGAGGGGTTGCACGACAGAGTCGTATCGGACATGGAGAAGGAGGAATCACCCTCGATGACCACGACCGTACAGCTATGCTGCAGAGTATTCATCAGGAGTGCGTTACGAGGTATCACCCTCGGCACTCGATAGTTACTACGCAGAGTCGTACAACTAAGGGGGGTGTGAAGTGAGGTGTCGGTCTCTGGTCGACGATCACATTGATCGAGTCGTCGATGATCAAGCAGGGGCATCAAGGATAAGGTGGTGGGGTCACTGATGGTTCATCACCAACCTATACTAAACAGTTTATCATAGGCAGGTAAGGTAGCAATGAACAGGTTACAACAGCAGGCTATGCATCAGAATAGGAGCATACATTAACAGTAGCAAAATCTAATGCAAGCAGGAGAATAGAATGGGCGATATCTGGAATGCTCAAGGGGGGGGCTTGCCTGGTTGCTCTGGCAAGAGGGGAAGGTCGTCAACGGGCTGCTCGTCGGTAGTGTAGTCGTATCCAGGTGCAGCGCCGTCGGTCTCAGCGTCTATCGAGAGAGAGAGAAGGAGGGGGAGAGAAACAATAAATTCACGGCAATAATGCAAACAACATGTATGACATGTCTAAATGATATGCCGGGGTGTTCTACTGCCTAACTAAATGATTTAGTTAATTTAGGAATTTATTCGGATTTATTTAATTAAAGTTGGGCACTATTCATTTACTGAAATCGGTCTAAAAGTTCAATGTTCTTATAGCTGCGGGCGTCTGACGGGAATACGAAGGACGTATTCGGGTTCGTATCGAAATTCTGAGCAAGTTTCATATATAAATTATTTTCATCGGAGTTACGGTTTATTTAATATGATTTTCTAAAGTTTTTATTAATTTCTGGAATTTAATTAATTATTTAATTCAACATTATCCGAAACTGTGCTGATGATGACATCAGCATGACCTCATGCTGATGTCAGCGGTTAATTAAGTTAATTACTAATTACTATTTAATTAACACTAATTAGTTAATTAGATTAACCTAATTAGGATTAATTAATTAATTGTTTTTATCAATTATTTTTTTATTTATTTATTTTTCTTTTTCTAAAACGTTCGGTGGGACCGGACCCCACATGTCATTGGGCCAGGGGGGCACTGGCCCAGTGGTCAGTGGCCCTGGCCACAGCGTGCACGGGCGCGCGGGCGAGCGGGCGCTGGGGCGCTGCGGGGCGCCCGAACTGGACGCGGCCAGTCGGGGCCACGACGAGGGGGGGGGGGGCGCTGGTGTGACGCCCCCGGTTCAATCGTACACTAATCATACACGCAAACGTGTACGATCAAGCCCAGGGACTCACGGGAAGATATCACAACACAACTCTAAACACAAATAAACGGAGGTCCACAATATTACAGACCAGGGATCCGAAGATCCGAATACATAAGTCAGTCATACAAATAATATCTGGGTACAGACATAGTTAGACAAGTTCTGCCTTAAGAAGGCTAGCACAAACAGCGACACTAGATCGAAAGGCGTTGGCCTCCTGCCTGGGAGCCTCCGATCCTACTCCTGGTCAGCTGGCTCGATCCAGTAGTACGTGCCCTCTGGACCCGCCTAGTAGTAGGCTCCGGTGGTGGCGTCTGGCTCCTGGACTCCATCGTCTGGTGTATCATCAAGGTGGGGTATATGGGGGAAAAGAGAAAATAAAGCAACCGTGAGTACTCATCCGAAGTACTCAGCAAGCAAGGATCTATACTACATATGCAACATTATCAATGGAGAAAAGGCTGTATATGTGGACTGGGCTGCAGAAATGCCAGAATAGAGAGAAAGGCCTAGTCCTATCGAAGACTAGCATCTTTAAACATCTTCACAAAGCCATCATCTTGCAGCAGTAGAAGAGAGTAGAATAGCATTTTATTTAGCAAACATGTTGAAGTACAGCTCAAAGATCCTTCCTCGACTCCCAGCGAGAAAGTAATCCCGAAGCTTCAATTAAGTAACAAGTATCCAGTTTAAGTAGTAGATCGGGATACACAAACTGAGCGTCCTTTACCGTAGGACCGGCTATCGATAGAAGATTCATCCCTGCAGGGGTGCACTACTGTTACCCAACACGCTCGATCAACTCTGGTCGGACATACTTGTTGGGTAATGCCCGTCCTCGGAAGATCAACACGAAGCAGCGCTCTACCTAGGCTCAGCAGAGAGGTCAGCACGCCGGACTAACCTATGCACCCAGGGGTCTCGGGCCATCGCCCTGGGCACCCTGCGCGTTGCGTGGCTGGCCGGGGTGCAGGCGCGACACTGAACTCGCCAGTGAAGTATCCAGCCCAATCCCGACGATCAGCCCGCACGGTGAATCGTGACGTCTGATAAGCTTTCGGCGAAACGTACATCGCAGAGGGCCCCATAACCATTATCCCGCGTGGTGGCAGTGCGTAGAGGGCACGTCGACCCACTCAGATCACACACCCAAATCCAATAGGCTCAATTAGTATCAAGCGGAGACAATCAGAGTCTCTGATGCTCCGCCACAATGTCACACTCGAGTGCCCTTCCGGCACACCCGAAATCATAGATCCCCAGCGGGTACCCACCAGGGTGGACCCGCCTGTGAAAAAGGTCAAGTAACCGTGTGGTCATAATCATCAGGGTGAACGTAAGAGGTATCACCCTCGAGGTTCACACTGAGGGGTTGCACGACAGAGTCGTATCGGACATGGAGAAGGAGGAATCACCCTCGATGACCACGACCGTACAGCTATGCTGCAGAGTATTCATCAGGAGTGCGTTACGAGGTATCACCCTCGGCACTCGATAGTTACTACGCAGAGTCGTACAACTAAGGGGGGGGGGTGTGAAGTGAGGCGTCTGTCTCTGATCGACGATCACGTTGATCGAGTCGTTGATGAACAAGCAGGGGCGACAAAGTAAGGTGGTGGGGTCACAGATGGGTCATACCAACCTATACTAAACAGTTTATCATAGGCAGGTAAAGTAGCAATGAACAGGTTACAACAGCAGGCTATGCATCAGAATAGGAGCATACATTAACAGTAGCGAAATCTAATGCAAGCAGGAGAATAGAATGGGCGATATCTGGAATGCTCAAGGGGGGGCCTTGCCTGGTTGCTCTGGCAAGAGAGGGAGGTCGTCAACGGGCTGCTCGTCAGTAGCGTAGTCGTACTCGACAGCAGCGACGTCGGTCTCGGCGTCTATCGAGAGAGAAGGAGGGGGAGAGAAACAATAAATTCACGGCAATAATGCAAACAATATGTATGACATGCCTAAATGATATGCCGGGGTGTTCTACTGCCTAACTAAATGATTTAGTTAATTTAGGAATTTATTCGGATTTATTTAATTAAAGTTGGACACTATTCATTTATCGAAATCGGTCTAATTGTTCAACGTTCTTATAGTTGCGGGCATCTGACAGAGATACCGAGGGCGTATCCGGGTTCGTATCGTCGTTCTGAGCAAGTTTCATGTACAAAGTATTTTCATCGGAGTCACGGTTTAAAAGATATGATTTTCTAAAGTTTTTATTAATTTCTGAAATTTAATTAATTATTTAATTCAACATTATCCGAAACAGTGATTGATGACGTCAGCATGACATCATGCTGACGTCAGCAGCCACCTGACAGGGTGGGTCCCACCTGTCATAGGCTGTTAGGTTAATTAGGTTTAATTAATTTAATTACTGATTAATTAACACTAATTAGTTAATTAGATTAACCTAATCAGGATTAATTAACTAATTAATTAACTAATTAATTATTTAATTAATTATTTTATTTATTTCTATTTTTATTTTCTATTTCTTTTAAATCGTTTTTAGGGGGTGGGCCCCATTTGTCAGCGTCACAGGGGTTCGGGCCCCACTGGGCAGTGGCCCAGGGGGGGTCTAACGGGTCGGGGCGACGGGCGCAGCCCGAACGGGCGCTGGCCCGCGGGTGCGCACCCGACCGGGCGGCGCGGGGCAGTCGGCGGGCGCGGGCGCCGGCGAGGCCACGGCGGGGCGGGGCCGTGGCGATGCGGGCGGCCACCGGAGGGAGACGCCGGGGCCGTGGAGGGGTACGGCCGGAGCGGGCGGTTGGCGCGCGGGCGGTCGGCGGCGAGGAGCGACGCGGGCGCGCGAGCGAGGGCAGTGGGCGGCGCGCGCGCGGCGAGGTGCGGGAGCAGAGAGGGGGAGGAGAGGCCCGAGGCCTCACCGTGATCCGTAGGGACGGGGCAGCGGGGGTCGGGGTGGTCGACGGGGACGACGGCGATGGGGAGGCAGGCCGGCGGGGAGGCGCGGGCTCCGGGCGGCGGCGAGGTCGTCGCGGCGTCGGGCGACGGGATCGGGGGTTTGCCCCGATCCGGATCCAGTCGAGGGAGGGGGCGACCGAGCGCCAGGCGGCTGGTCGGGGAAGAGGAGAGGACGGGGCGACGTCGGTGTGGCGGCGGCGTCGGCGCTGGCCGATCGGCGCGGGAGCGGGGCGGCGTCGGCGAGCGGCGTCGGCGACGGGGCCGTTCCCGCGATCCCGATCCCGATCTGGATCGGGAGGTGGGGGCTGACGAGGGGGAGGCGGCGACGGGGCGGCGTTGGCGACGGCGTAGGCGACGGGGCGGACGGGATCGGGAGATCCCGATCCAGACGAGGGGGGAGGAGAGGAGCGAGGGGAATGGGGGTCGGGGGTTAGGGTTTGGTCGGCTGGGGGCCATATAGGCCAGGGGGGGCACAAGTGGGCCGGCCGGCTGGGCTTCGGCCCAGTTGGGCCGGAGGGGGGGGGTCCTTCTTCTTCTTTTCTGTTTCATTTTTCTTTTATCTTTTTCTTTATTCTCTTTTCTCAGTTTAGTAAATAGTCAGGCCTCAAAATGGTTTTTGTAAAACATGAGACCTAGTTCATAAATACTAGTGCATTATTCCCTAACACCTAAAATTAGTTTGGACAAAACATAATTCCATATTTATTTCAGATTTAATAAATGGTTATTAAATATTATCTTTATCCACTGTTTGAGGTTGTTCGAGTCACTTATCCAATTCCAATGATGTTGGTTTCAATTTTAGAATAGCCTCTGGAATATTTGCTATATATCTGACATTTTAGCTCCTATGTTGGACAACTTTCATATTTCACTTTCATTTAATTTTTGAATTTGACTTAGGAGTTGAAATGCAATGTGATGCTAATGATGATTATGCACTGTTGATCATGCTAACATGTCATTATCAAAAGTGATTACTGTTGCTAATCACCGGGGGTGTTACAACTCTCCTCATCTATTAAGAATTCTTGTCCCGAGAATTAAGAGGAAGACTGAAAGAAAGAGGGGTATTCTTCGCGAAGACGATCCTCGCGTTCCCAAGTGGCTTCATCTTCAGAATGATTTGACCACTGAACCTTGAGGAACTTGATTGACTTTTGACGTGTTCGACGCTCAGCTTGATCAAGAATACGGATGGGATATTCTGGATATGACAGATCTTCCCGTAATTCAAGCACTTCATGATCCACAGCTCGAATAGGATCCTTGAAGCAGCGGCGGAGTTGGGATACATGAAAGACGTCATGTACTTGAGAAAGGTTTGGCGGCAATTGCAACTGATATGCCACTTCTCCTCGACGGGCAAGAATACGGAACGGGCCAATGTAGCGAGGGGCTGACTTGCCTTTGATTCCAAACCGATGAGTGCCTTTCAACGGAGTGACGCGGAGGTAAGCTTGCTCGCCAGGTTGATAGACTATTTCCTGGTGCTTTCGGTCATAGTTGCTCTTCTGACGAGACTGAGCAGACTTCAAATGTTCACGAACAATACGGACTTGTTCTTCAGCTTGCCGAATAATGTCCGGTCTGACGAGTGAGCGTTCCCCAGTTTCTGACCAATTCAGAGGGGTTCGACACTTACGACCGTATAGAACTTCAAACGGTGCCATCTTCAGACTAGCTTGATAGCTATTGTTGTAAGAGAATTCGGCATACGGGAGAGATTCCTCCCATTTCTTACCGAAGGAGATGACGCAAGCTCGAAGCATATCTTCGAGCACTTGATTAACTCGTCCAACTTGACCCTGTGACTGAGGGTGAAAAGCGGTGCTGAAAGACAGATGAGTTCCCATAGCTTCTTGGAAACTATTCCAGAATCTGGAGGTGAAGAGGCTGCCACGATCAGAACTGATCTCCAACGGAACACCGTGGAGTGACACAATTCGGGAAACATACAAGTCTGCTAACTGGCTAGCAGTGATTGTCTCCTTAACAGGCAGAAAGTGGGCAACCTTAGAGAATCGGTCAATGACAACAAAAATAGCATCATGACCCTTCTGAGATCTGGGAAAACCAGTAATGAAATCCATTTGGACCTTGTCCCATTTCCATTCAGGAATTTCCAGGGGTTGCAGAGCTCCTGCGGGCCTTTGATGTTGGGCTTTAACGCGGCGGCAAACGTCACACTCAGAAACATAACGAGCAATGTCTCGCTTCATATTAGGCCACCAGAATCTTTGACAAATGTCACGGTACATCTTTGTGCTACCAGGGTGAATGGACAAGGGAGTGTCATGAGCTTCCTTCATAACGTTTTCCCTCTCATTCTTGAACTTGGGTACGAAGAGACGGTGTTGGAAAAATAGGATCCCATCTGCATCAAGATGGAATTCCGACGGCTTTCCTTTCTCGAGGTATCGCTTGATCTTTTCAACTTCAGTGTCATACCTTTGCATAACCTTAATGCCGTGTTCCAAATCTGGTTCGACAACCAGGGTATTGAGATAACCCTGTGGAACAATATGGAGGTTCAATTTGCAAAGCTCTTCATGGAGAAGAGGTTGTGTTTCTTGAACCATAAGATTGTTGCTATAGGACTTGCGACTCAAAGCATCGGCCATTACATTAGCCTTGCCGGGGGTGTATGAGATATTCATATCATAATCGGCTATTGTCTCGAGCCATCTTTGCTGACAAAGGTTCAGATCCGGTTGAGTATATAAATACTTCAAGCTTTGGTGATCCGTGTATATCTCGCAACGGTTACCGAGAAGGTAATGTCGCCATAGCTTCAAGGCATAGATAACCGCAGAAAGTTCAAGATCATGCACGGGATAATTTTCTTCATGAGGACGCAATTGTCGGGAGGCATAAGCAATCACTTTGCGCTCTTGCATTAGGACACAGCCTAATCCTTGACGAGATGCATCACAGTATATCACGAAATCCTTTTGGGAATCCGGGGGTGCTAGTACTGGGGCAGATGTCAATTTATCTTTTAGTGTCTGAAAGCTTTCTTGACATTTTTCTGTCCACTCAAATTTAACACCTTTGTGAAGCAGATTTGTCAATGGTTTTGCAATTTTGGAAAAGTTCTCAACGAATCGACGGCAATAACTAGCAAGTCCGAGAAAACTTCTGACTTGCTTAACATTCTTTGGGGGAGTCCAGTCAAGAATAGCCTGAACTCGTTCGGGGTTAACAGCAATCCCATCCTTGGAAATCACATGTCCAAGGTAAGTTACTTCCGGAAGCCAAAATTCGCATTTGGAATACTTGGCATACAACTGGTGTTCTCGGAGCCTTTCTAGAACAAGGCAGAGATGTTCAGCATGTTCCTCTTTATTCTTAGAATAGACCAGAATATCATCTAGATATACCACGACGAATTTGTCGAGGTAATCCATGAATATATAATTCATCAGGCGGGAGAATGTAGCTGGAGCATTCGTTAGGCCAAATGACATGACGGTGTATTCATAGGAGCCATAACGAGTGACGAATGCAGTCTTGGGAATGTCCTCTTCACGGACACGGATCTGGTGATAACCCAACCTCAAGTCGAGTTTAGAGAACACCGATGATCCAGCGAGTTGATCATAAAGATCATTGATCCGGGGCAGTGGGTATTTATTCTGGATTGTGGCTTGGTTAATGGGCCGATAATCCTGAACCAATCGGTTAGTTCCATCCTTCTTCTTAACGAAGAGTGAAGGTGCTCCCCAAGCAGAGGAACTGGGGCGGATGAAACCACTCTTAAGTGACTTGTCGATTTCTTCCTTAAGCTCAAGAAGGTGATGCGGAGGCATCTTATAAGGTCGCTTGGCAATAGGAACGGTGCCAGGCTTCAAGTCGATGACGAACTCGACAGCTCTAGCCGGGGGTATTCCTGGAAGTTCTTCTGGAAAGACGTCTGGAAAATTTCGAACGACAGGAACGTTCTCGATCCCTTCCAGAGGTGAGGCGTTCAAAGCATTCATAACATATATCTCAGCTTCAGCGTCTCGAGTAATGCGGGCGGTATAGTTCACTATCTCATCGGTGGGGTGAAGAAGTTGGACGACTTTAGTGGCACAATTGATCGAAGCAATGTGAGCTTTCAACCAATCCATTCCGAGTATGAGGTCTATGGTGGAAGACTTCAGGATAATAGGGGAAGCTAGGAATTCAAATTCCTCGATTTCAACAGGGACATTATGTGCCATCATAGTGGTTTGACATTGGCCTCCAGGGGTACGGACAACTATTGGCAGGTTCATCTTTTCGAATGCAATGTCATGAGATAATGCAAATGCTTCAGACATGAATGAATGCGATGCCCCTGAATCAAATAATACAGAAGCAGGTACTGAGTTAACAAGAAGGGTACCCATCACAGTAGCAGGTTGATCCTGGACTTCTTCAATGTCAATGTTGTAAGCCTGACCACGACCACGTGAAGCAGACCCAGTATTATAGTTGCGGGTCTGATTGTTGCCACGGCCATATCCACGGCCAGCACGAGGAAAATCTAACTGATTCTGAGTCTGGCGGCAGTCTTTAGCCTGGTGGCCTGGTTTGCGGCACTTGAAACACAAACCATCTTCAGGATGAAGAGGGGCATGGTTCTGAATAGCTTGAGCCTTTGACGGCATCGGTGGTGGAGGAGGCAGACGTAGTGCAGCATTGTTCCTTGGCGCAGAGGCATTGGGACGGAACGCGTTGTTGGGAATCCAAACTCTACGCTTCGGTGCTGAGCCCGAAGATGAGCCAGCATCACGATAGCGCTTCTGCGAGTCCTTGTGTTCCATCTGAGCGGTCTCAACGAGAATAGCCTTGTTCACTAGAGTTGAGAAGTCATTGATGTCTTGAGCAGCTAGTGCAAGCTTGAGGTCAGGGTGTAGTCCATTACGGAACTTCTCCTGTCTGCGAGCATCTGTGGCGATGTCTTCTTCAGCATAGCGGGAGAGATCAAGAAATTCCCGCTGATAAGCTTCGACGGTTTTATTGCCCTGGGTGAGGTTGCGGAACTGGGTCTTCATGCGTTCCATAATTGCTTGAGGGATGTAACGTGTACGGAAAGCAGCCTGGAACTCATACCAAGTGATGATTGTTCCAACAGGCAGAGTACGCTTGTGTGTGTCCCACCATTGAGCAGCGGGGCCCTTTAAGAAAAAGGCCGTGAAGGTGACAAAGTTGGCGGGGGCGACATTAGCAGACTCCATCTCGTGAGTGATGTCGCGGAGCCAGTCATCGGCATCCAGGGGCTTGTCAGAGTTGCGAAACTGCGTTGGGTTGAGTCGCATAAACTCTGTCAAAGTTACTGAAGCTGGGTTCTGGTTCTGGTTGTTCTGATGCGGAAACTGAGCCATGATTCCAACCATGAACTGGCGGTTAAGCTCGAACTGTTGCATCATAGCTGCCATATAGTCTGGCGGTGGTGGACGTTCAGGGGTATGACCACGACCACGACCACCTGGTCTAACCATCCTGCTACGTATCAACAGGGGGTAGTTTAGTAAAAGCAATTGCGAGTGTTTAGCGACAAGTATGATGTAACACGACAATACCTTAAGCAGTGTAATAGATACATAACAGTAGTCGATTAAGACAGACAGATCCATACACAAAGTCGGGTACATGCGGACAGCATAACGGCGCAAATTAAAAGCTAGACATACTAGGCGGCGCGCAGGCACGCGGTAAGGAAGTACACAACGAGACATAGCAAAGGCTACATCAACGTCGGAGAAAACCACTGTAACGGGGTAACTGCGAGTGCGGACGACGAATATTCGTCGCGGAAGGATCCTGTGCTCCATGTGCACTCTGATGCAGAACCCGGTCTCGAACTGTAAGAAGAGGTCCACGTGTAGGTGTGTGACCTCCAACAGCAGGCCAGTCAATACCAGCATACATCTGAGTCCTGCGCGGGTAAAGGATGTGCTCCGGATGTATCCCTGCACGAACAGCGGGCATCAACTGCGTCATAGCATCGTAGAGACGTGCTCGAGTGGCAACCAACTCGACGGCGAGAGCCCGAACAGTGCGATCCAGAGCCTGAGTGCACTGAATCAGAACGCGGTGGTCATATCGGCGAGGCTCGTACGGGGCACAGATAGCTGTGTAGTATCCGGTAGCATCTCCAGCAGGGGCATACGGAATGTAGCGGAACTCAGAGTCATCCAAGATATCACTGAACTGTCCTCGAAGACGTGCGACAGCAGAGTAGGCGGCATCATGTACTGCCATCTCAATCGTCACGCCTAATCCGTGAAAAAGGTGTAACTCGGTGTCTGAGTCATTCTGCCGATCATAAATCCGAACTTCAGCATAGTACTGTTCCTGATTAAACTCGCGGTAATCCTCGTAAACCATGAACTCAGGGTACCAGCGGTAGCCAAGTCTGGTCATGAGAGCGATCAGGACAGCTGGAAAACCAGGGGCATCACGAGCCCAAGTGCGAAGCACAAGCTGTATCGTAGGACGCGGTGGAAACAAACGGTCCATCTGAAACAGAGGAAATTCAGATTTGTCAAATGACAACGAGAAGTTTAACACAACTCGGAGAGAAAGGTTAAACAAAACAATGGAAAGGAAAATGATTATCAGACTAATCAGATCAACGACAGGGAAATCGCACAGATATCCAGCTCTCCGGGTAGACGGGATTTACGAGATCCTAAGTGTCGGCGTTAGTAAAATTTTATTTAACCCGAATAGAAGAGATATTAGAGTCCCAGAGTATAGACGAGGAATAAAAGATCCTAATACCACCCAGTTGGCGACGTGGGCCCGTAGGCCACACAGCCAAGTTAGTAAATTAGTTTCTCGGTTTCTAGACTCAACTTCGGCCAAGGAATTTGGAGGGGGGCTTCCTACAGGCAGTCGGCTCTGATACCAACTTGTGACGCCCCCGGTTCAATCGTACACTAATCATACACGCAAACGTGTACGATCAAACCCAGGGACTCACGGGAAGATATCACAACACAACTCTAAACACAAATAAACGGAGGTCCACAATATTACAGACCAGGGATCCGAAGATCCGAATACATAAGTCAGTCATACAAATAATATCTAGGTACAGACATAGTTAGACAAGTTTTGCCTTAAGAAGGCTAGCACAAACAGCGACACTAGATCGAAAGGCGTTGGCCTCCTGCCTGGGAGCCTCCGATCCTACTCCTGGTCAGATGGCTCGATCTAGTAGTACGTGCCCTCTGGACCCGCCTGGTAGTAGGCTCCGGTGGTGGCGTCTGGCTCCTGGACTCCATCGTCTGGTGTATCATCAAGGTGGGGTATATGGGGGAAAAGAGAAAATAAAGCAACCGTGAGTACTCATCCGAAGTACTCAGCAAGCAAGGATCTATACTACATATGCAACATTATCAATGGAGAAAAGGCTGTATATGTGGACTGGGCTGCAGAAATGCCAGAATAGAGAGAAAGGCCTAGTCCTATCGAAGACTAGCATCTTCAAACATCTTCTCAAAGCCATCATCTTGCAGCAGTAGAAGAGAGTAGAATAGCATTTTATTTAGCAAACATGTTGAAGTACAGCTCAAAGATCCTTCCTCGACTCCCAGCGAGAAAGTAATCCCGAAGCTTCAATTAAATAACAAGTATCCAGTTTAAGTAGTAGATCGGGATACACAAACTGAGCGTCCTTTACCGTAGGACCGGCTATCGATAGAAGATTCATCCCTGCAGGGGTGCACTACTGTTACCCAACACGCTCGATCAACTCTGGCCGGACATACTTGCTGGGTAATGCCCGTCCTCGGAAGATCAACACGAAGCAGCGCTCTACCTAGGCTCAGCAGAGAGGTCAGCACGCCGGACTAACCTATGCACCCAGGGGTCTCGGGCCATCGCCCTGGGCACCCTGCGCGTTGCGTGGCTGGCCGGGGTGCAGGCGCGACACTGAACTCGCCAGTGAAGTATCCAGCCCAATCCCGACGATCAGCCCGCACGGTGAATCGTGACGTCTGATAAGCTTTCGGCGAAACGTACATCGCAGAGGGCCCCATAACCATTATCCCGCGTGGTGCCAGTGCGTATAGGGCACGTCGACCCACTCAGATCACACACCCAAATCCAATAGGCTCAATTAGTATCAAGCGGAGACAATCAGAGTCTCTGATGCTCCGCCACAATGTCACACTCGAGTGCCCTTCCGGCACACCCGAAATCATAGATCCCCAGCGGGTACCCACCAGGGTGGACCCGCCTGTGAAAAAGGTCAAGTAACCGTGTGGTCATAATCATCAGGGTGAACGTAAGAGGTATCACCCTCGAGGTTCACACTGAGGGGTTGCACGACAGAGTCGTATCGGACATGGAGAAGGAGGAATCACCCTCGATGACCACGACCGTACAGCTATGCTGCAGAGTATTCATCAGGAGTGCGTTACGAGGTATCACCCTCGGCACTCGATAGTTACTACGCAGAGTCGTACAACTAAGGGGGGGTGTGAAGTGAGGCGTCTGTCTCTGATCGACGATCACGTTGATCGAGTCGTTGATGAACAAGCAGGGGCGACAAAGTAAGGTGGTGGGGTCACAGATGGGTCATACCAACCTATACTAAACAGTTTATCATAGGCAGGTAAAGTAGCAATGAACAGGTTACAACAGCAGGCTATGCATCAGAATAGGAGCATACATTAACAGTAGCGAAATCTAATGCAAGCAGGAGAATAGAATGGGCGATATCTGGAATGCTCAAGGGGGGGGCTTGCTTGGTTGCTTTGGCAAGAGAGGGAGGTCGTCAACGGGCTGCTCGTCAGTAGCGTAGTCGTACTCGACAGCAGCGACGTCGGTCTCGGCGTCTATCGAGAGAGAAGGAGGGGGAGAGAAACAATAAATTCACGGCAATAATGCAAACAATATGTATGACATGCCTAAATGATATGCCGGGGTGTTCTACTGCCTAACTAAATGATTTAGTTAATTTAGGAATTTATTCGGATTTATTTAATTAAAGTTGGACACTATTCATTTATCGAAATCGGTCTAATTGTTCAACGTTCTTATAGTTGCGGGCATCTGACGGAGATACCGAGGGCGTATCCGGGTTCGTATCGTCGTTCTGAGCAAGTTTCATGTACAAAGTATTTTCATCGGAGTTACGGTTTAAAAGATATGATTTTCTAAAGTTTTTATTAATTTCTGAAATTTAATTAATTATTTAATTCAACATTATCCGAAACAGTGATTGATGACGTCAGCATGACATCATGCTGACGTCAGCCGCCACCTGACAGGGTGGGTCCCACCTGTCATAGGCTGTTAGGTTAATTAGGTTTAATTAATTTAATTACTGATTAATTAACACTAATTAGTTAATTAGATTAACCTAATCAGGATTAATTAACTAATTAATTATTTAATTAATTATTTTATTTATTTCTATTTTTATTTTCTATTTCTTTTAAATCGTTTTTAGGGGGTGGGCCCCATTTGTCAGTGTCACAGGGGTTCGGGCCCCACTGGGCAGTGGCCCAGGGGGGGTCTAACGGGTCGGGGCGACGGGCGCAGCCCGAACGGGCGCTGGCCCGCGGTTGCGCACCCGACCGGGCGGCGCGGGGCAGTCGGCCGGCGCGGGCGCCGGCGAGGCCACGGCGGGGCGGGGCCGTGGCGATGCGGGCGGCCACCGGAGGGAGACGCCGGTGCCGTGGAGGGGTACGGCCGGAGCGGGCGGTTGGCGCGCGGGCGGTCGGCGGTGAGGAGCGACGCGGGCGTGCGAGCGAGGGCAGTGGGCGGCGCGCGCGCGCGTGCGGGAGCAGGCGAGCGCGGGCGGAGCGGCGGCACGGGGGCGCGGTGCGCGCGGCGAGGTGCGGGAGCGGAGAGGGGGAGGAGAGGCCCGAGGCCTCACCGTGATCCGTAGGGACGGGGCAGCGGGGGTCGGGGTGGTCGACGGGGACGACGGCGATGGGGAGGCAGGCCGGCGGGGAGGCGCGGGCTCCGGGCGGCGGCAAGGTCGTCGCGGCGTCGGGCGACGGGATCGGGGGTTTGCCCCGATCCGGATCCAGTCGAGGGAGGGGGCAACCGAGCGCCAGGCGGCTGGTCGGGGAAGAGGAGAGGACGGGGCGCGTCGGTGTGGCGGCGGCGTCGGCGCTGGCCGATCGGGCGGGAGCGGGCTGCGTCGGCGACGGGCGTTCCCGCGATCCCGATCCCGATCTGGATCGGGAGGTGGGGGCTGACGAGGGGGAGGCGGCGACGGACGGCGTCGGCGAGCGGCGTCGGCGACGGGGCGGACGGGATCGGAGATCCCGATCCAGATGGGGGGGGGGGAGGAGGGGGGAAAGCGGGGGGAGGGGGGATCGGGGGGGGGGGGGGGGGGGAGTGGCACCGGTGGGGTTAGGGTTGGGTCTCCTGGGGAGGATATAGAGAGGGGGGGGGGGCGCAGGCGGGCCGGCCGGCGGGCTGGGTTCGGCCCAGTTGGGGGGGGGGGGGGGGGTGTGTTGCTCTTTTTTTTTTCTTTTCTGTTTCTTTTTCCTTTTCTTTATTCTCTTTTCCACTGTTAAATGTTTAGGCCCCAATGGTTTTTGTAAAAAGTGTGACCTATTTCGTAAATACCAGTGCATTATTCCCTAACACCTAAAATTAGTTTGGGAAAACATAATTCCATATTTATTTCAGATTTATAAATGGTTACTAAATATCTATCTTTATCCACTGTTTGAGGTTGTTCGAGTCACTTATCCAATTCCAATGATGTTGGTTTCAATTTTAGAATAGCCTCTGGAATATTTGTTATTTATCTGACATTTTAGCTCCTATGTTGGTCAACTTTTATATTCCACTTTCATTTAAATTTGAATTTAACTTAGGAGTTGAAATGCAATATGATGCTAATGATGATTATGCACTGTTGATCATGCTAACATGTCATTATCAAAAGTGATTACTGTTGCTAATCACCGGGGGTGTTACATGCATATCACTAACACAATTGTCATTAATAGAATTTATAATAATATCATTGCAATCATCCTTTTCATTCAAGGAGCTATCATGAATCACTTTATAAATTTCTTCGTTTAACAGTTCATCACAATTTTCAGATTGATATATCTCCAGCAATACTTAATAAAGATAATCTAGTGAACTCAATTCACTATTGATTGGTTCATAATAATTGGATCTTTTGAAAAGATTAGCAAGTGGATGAGGATCCATATCAAGAGATTTTTAGCAAGCGAAGATGCAAGCAAATAGAAGGCGCATAGTAACACAAGTAGAGATAGCAAACAAGAGATCTGACGAGAAAAAAAGGTGAACGAAAAAGAGGGAGATGAAAACGAGAGGCAAATGGCAAATAATGGAAATTGCAAGGAGATGAGATTTGTGATTAGGAACCTGGTAGATGTTGATGATGTCTCCCCGACAAAGGCGCCAGAAATTCACACATTGACGGGAGACTATCTTGACTTGATCCTCCCCGGCAACGGCGCCAGAAATTCGTGAGTTGTCGGGAGACTATCTTTTCTAGATCCTCCCCGGCAACGGCACAGAAATTCCTTTTGATGTCACTAGAACTACGTCGCTATTTCCCCAAAGAGGAAGGGATGATGGAGCACAGCTACGGTAGGTATTTCCCTCAGTGATGAGACCAAGGTTATAGAACAAGTAGGAGAACCAAGCAACACTACGTAAACGGTAGCTGCACCCAAAGATCAAATACTTGCAACCCGACGTGTTAAAGGGGTTGTCAATCCGTTTTGGGTAACGGTGCCAGAAATTGTCACGTGGACAGGAGACTTAGTGTAATAAATTGGATAAAAAGATCTCGATAAAACGTGAATAAAATAAAGTGCAGCAAGGTATTTTTGGGTTTTTGGAAATATAGATCTGAAAATAAAAGATGCAAATAAATGAAAAGGCAAATAGCAATATAGATCTAAAAGTATATGATGGGAAATTAGACCCCAGGGACGTAGATTTCACTAGTGGCTTCTCTTGAGAAAAATAGCATACGGTGGGTAAACAAATTACTGTTGGGCAATTGATAGAACTTCAAATAATTATGACGATATCCAGGCAATGATCATTATATAGGCATCACATCCAAGATTAGTAGACCGACTCCTGCCTGCATCTACAACTATTACTCCACACATCGACCGCTATCCAGCATGCATCTAGTGTATTTAGTTCATGGAGAAACGGAGTAATGCAATAAGAACGATGACAGGATGTAGACAAGATCTATTCATGTAGGAATAGACCCCATCTTGTTATCCTTAATAGCAACGATACATACGTGTCATTTCCCCTTCTATCACTGGGATTGAGCACCGTAAGATCGAACCCATCACAAAGCACCTCTTCCGATGGCAAGAAAAATCGATCTAGTCGGCCTAACTAAACCAAAGATTCGAAGAAGAAATACGAGGCTATAAGTAATCATGCATATAAGAGATCAAAAGACTCAAATAACTTTAATGGATAAAAACATAGATCTGATCATAAACTCAAAGTTCATCGGATCCCAACAAACACACCGCAAAAAGAGTTACATCAAATAGATCTCCAAGAGACCATTGTATTGAGAATCAAATGAGAGAGAGGAAGCCATCTAGCTACTAACTACGGACCCGTAGGTCCACAATGAACTACTCACGCATCATCGGAGAGGCACTAATGAGGATGATGAACCCCTCCGTGATTGTGTCTAGATTGGATCTATGGTTTCTGAAACTTGCGGAGGCTGGGATTGTTTTTCGTCGACTCCCCTAGTGTTTCTAGAATATTGGGGTATTTATAGAGCAAAGAGGCGGTGCGGGAGGCCACCGAGGTGGGCACAACCCACCAGTACGCTCCTAGGCCCCCAGGGCGCACCCAGGTGGGTTGTGCCCCCCTCGGGGCACCCCTCTGGTACTTCCTTGGCCCAACTTGTGTCTTCTGGTCCAGAAAAAATCACCAAAAAGTTTCGCTGCTTTTGGACTCCGTTTGGTATTGATTTTCTGCGAAGTAAAAAAAAAGCAAAAAATAGCAACTGACACTGGGCACTATGTCAATAGGTTAGTCCCAAAAAATGATATAAAGTTGCTATAAAATGATTTAAAACATCCAAGATTGATAATATAACAGCATGGAACAATAAAAAATTATAGATACGTTGGAGATGTATCAGTACGTAGAATGGTCTTCTGAATAGAATAGAAAACTAGTGAATAGGTTTTTTGAATATAAAGTAGTTTTAGTAATAGAAATGTATTGGAAAGCTATTTCAGAAAATTTTTGGTATCAAATTTAGTATTAAAAATTTTTAGTAAGAAAATTTAGGTATATAATTTTTTATTAATTTTCTCTTTCAATATAGAAATGTATTGGATAATTTAAATATTTTTATGTCATTATCAGTTGGTCATCAAAGAATGCTATATGAGACTTGATGATCTAAAATTTTCACTCAGTGGAATATGCAGGCTTTGTAGTGTCGCGTCTCCCTGTGGAGAGCTACCTTTACTTCTTCTACACCCGAATCGGTGAGCTAAAAGTCCACCTCCTCCTTCTTTTCTCCTCGAAGTCAAATAGAGTAGAACTAGGGTATTTAGTTATGCTTCTTGTCCAAATGAAATGTTTGGGTTATAGATGTAGTAGTAGTAGATGAGTAGGTGTGACAATGTGAAGCTAGTTTTTTTTAAATGATAATTGATCCGGATAGAATTTCAAGTTTAAACGTCTTTGTATGTGTATGGACATCTTTGTATCGCAGGGAAAATCCAAGTGGCCTATGTTTTGCCGGAGTGTTGATTCATTTCCGTTTCGTCAAATTTCAAGCGCTTGATATGTCCTATTTTAGCGAAGGTCATGCTGGATTTTTTTCGTGAATTTTAGCATGACTTGTGCTAGAATATATAGGAAATATCGAGTGCCCTGAATTTGCCGGAAAGAGAATTAAATGACATTTTGGGTTGACTTCTAGTCTGTCAGGGCTCCATACATGACAGTCAAAAAATGAGTGAGGGAGAGTGTCCACCATATATGTGAGAATAAGAATGCCGACTGTTGTCGTGGGGGTCATTTCTCCTTCTTCTCCTTGTGCTACACCTTTGTTATGCACCAGGGGAAGGACGAGTAGCAACCATCACCGACGGTCAAAAATGTCAGAGAGGGAGGGCTCACCATATACACCACGTGAGATGAGAGTTTTCAAAGAAAGACTCGACAGACCGACAATCAACCCGTGATGAAGAATAATGGTCTGTGTGTTGAGTTCCTGTTAGTTGCCGTCGATTTATAATCTTTGAATTTTGAACGCAGGAAATGTCCGACGATGATAAGATCCCGGAGTGCGACTACTGCTGCGATGACCGGGGTTTGTGCGACAGGGAGCCTCACTTACAAAATGGTAGGTTCTTCATCGTGAAGCTAGAAGAGACTTTCGATGTTTGTACGGTACGCAACGACAAGTATTTCATCGTAATTAATCATGACTTGTGATTCTTTGCTTCAACATGTAATTTCCGTTTTTTTCAATTTGACTAGTACATCTCGTGTCATGCAAGACCGTATGTCTTGCAGAAGCTTGGTTTCCAAGACCTTGAGAACATGGAGACGAGGAGGGCTCACCTCAAGACTAAACACGGTTATGCTTTTCGGATTAAGCTCTACAATGCGCTTAATAACTCCTATTTCGGTTGCTCAAATTGGGGAGCTCTTTGCAAGGCCTATGGATTTGTGGAGGACATGCAAATAACTTTTGATATTTGTCCCGAAGATGAAGATATTGAAGATAATATCGACATTTGGGTCGATGTGGATATGCCTCCTGTTTTGCCTAAATGTGAGTTTGTCAAACTAATTTGTTAAGTAATTTATATTTTTTATTTAAAAATATTTGGTGTTCATCGCTACTAAACTTATTTATTTATAATTATCAGCTTATTTCTTATCTTCAAAAAATACTCGGAAAGCTGTGGACATGACGTACTACAGTTATGGGTCCGAGCTTAATTGTGAGAGAAAGCATATCTTGTCTCATTTATAGATGATGTTGAGACTTTTTAAGTCCAATGTGTTTATGAGCCCAAATTATACTGGATACGTGCCACTAGTCCATCAGTTGCTTGATGGTAACCTCATTGCCAAAAACTTGGTATGATTTTGTTAATGATGGTAACTTTGTTGCATACATTCTTCTTAATTAAACTACATTGCTAACTATATATGTTACTATATTGTACAACAGAAGCTCCCAAGCGAGGTTGTGCCTCACATGATGCTTACCGAAGGGAGTATGTACATGGTTAGCTTATCACCATTTCCATCGTCGGCTTACCAAAGTGCATACTCTACTTCTTTGAAAGATGGAAGGCTTAATATCAAAGAATGGAGCAAAGTAATGAAGGCACGCATGCAACCGATTGGAGACACCATGCGTGTGCGCAAGCCAGAAGTGGGCGACAGGTGGATCTGCATTCTCCATTTTGGAGATGGACCGGTTTACCTATTTTATGCTATTTTACCTAGAAGAGAGGACTAGGTCCTAAGTAGTAAGAGCAAATAGGAGAGAGCACTAAGTTGTTATATGACTCATAGATGATGATCATGAAGAGTTGTTATGACTATGATCATGATGATGATGAGTTATATATTATGATGATGATGATGATGATGATGAGTTATATATTATGATGGTGATGATGATGAGTTGTTATTATGATCATGATGGACGTCCTACTAATCCATCTTGGTCACTTTGGATCCATCCACTTGAATCTAATCCGCGTTTCTTTCACCCAATGATATAATAACTCATCATGATCACAAAATCTTATGATGAGACTACTTTATAAAACCTGTATAAATACAGCGCAAATACGCAAAAGAAAATAAAAATATAGTAAATTTTAGCAGTAGCACTTGTAGTGTTAGGTTGATCTCTCACTTAACTATCAAGTAGTTAGTGTTCTCCCAAGTGTAGCACCGTCACGGCACCTATCTCTTTGGGGTATCACATGACCTCCAAGGGTACGAACGATTAGAGAAGTGTGAGGCGGGTGAGTTGAGACCTCGCAGCGAGATCACTTGGTTGTCTTGACATTCTGGAGGATCATCCTGAGCTCGGAACACGCCCATCAAAAGATGAATATGAGTCACATAGAGATGTTATTGGCAAGTTGGCCTACCGGTTGAGATTTTCATCATCAGTGATGATCTACATCAATGGCGAACAATTGATACATGGGTCTTGTATCACTCACAATCAATTATGAGATATTGATTTGAGTGGGAGCGCACTGTAGAATTAACTTGTTTAATTCTCAGTGCAATTAATTATGAACATTGTCTAAGTGAAATTTGCATAATATTTATAGAATATTGGCTCACATATCCACTTTCCCTGTTAAAATTGAATAAGCTATTATATATCTGGTTAAAACTTTATGGTTGGTAACGTAATGTGAGGATTGTCCTCAAGAGTGCCGAGAAGGACTTTGTCCTATCACATGCTTTTCGATATTCTCCCGCTAATGCTATGGATGATGTGACTCTCTTCCTTCGATCCAAATGCTACAATTCTGTTACGATCAAGTGCAATATGTTTGCTTCCATGAGACCCGAACTTCATAAGTTTGGGATAGTTATGTGATAATCATGGAACTGAAAAATAGTTTCAGATACAAACAAAGACTAAAAGATATGAAATATCCAAAGCAATGTTTGTTTGTAAAATATTAGTAAAGTGTTTAGTATGCATTTGACTGATAAGAGAGGGATCCAGAAGAACACCTATCATGTAATGAAGGTGAATAAAACAACAACTTAAAGAAAAAGGAAGTGTCCAAGGGTGTCGGTAAAACTACACGCCTAGGAAGTCCGGGGCTAACGCCACTCTTAAGTTGGGTGCTTCTTTTGAGAGTAGGAGAAATATTGGAAGTAAAACTGTTAGAAGTGTAAAGGAAAAAATAGAGAAGACTAGAATGTCCAGCTCATGTATGAATGTCATACAAATTGTAGATGTATAGATGGCTGGTCAACGAAATAGTTCTTGGAGATTGTGATTAAGAAGTTAGTCACTGATTCTTCGGTATTGTGATTAAAATTTGATCATAGGAATACCCATTCGATTGCATTCTGTTGCAACTCGATGCAAGAACTACTATGGCCTAAAAGACTTGCCAGAAACGAGGTTCAGATCCGCGCTGGGAACATAGTAAAATTTACTACACCTTCCATCGGCGTATTACCTCTGTATTTATTTTCATAATTCATTTTAGAGTTTTATTCACTCTACCCTATTTCATAATGTTTGTTGAAAGAAGGTTATTCGTGAGAGAACAATTGTTCTTCAATGTTATGAATACACAAGGGCCATACTTTCATTATGAATGAGATGTATGTTATGAATATTGATAATATTATAATACATCCGTGACACTGGCGCTAAATGTCGCAAGACTAAAAGAATACCACATATGTGTGGCACTGCATTTGGTCACATTGGAGAAACCCGCATGGAGAAATTCCATAATGATGAATTTTGAATTCATTTGATTATGAATCATCTGACACTTGCAACTTTTGTCCGAAAAGTGAAGTGACTGAAATACCATTCACAGGCCATAAGGAACAAGCAACGAACTTATTGGTGATCATACATTTTGTTGTATGTAGTCTGATAAATGTTGTTGCTAGCAGTGGATTTGTCTATCTTCAGTAATAACTAAAGTAGATATATGGACATATTTATTTATGAGATGTAAGTCTGAATCTTTTGAAACCATTCGAAAGGTTTTCAAAATGAAGTTGAAATTATTGTAACAAGAAAAAATATGTTTATGCAATTAGATTACGGAAAGGAATATTTGAGTTACAGGTATAGCGAATGTCTGATGAGTTGTCAAAAGAGTTTCATAACTTACATCTCCTGGAACACCACAGTGAGTGGAATGTCCGTGATGATGTAATCAAACCATTTATGACATGGTAATATCAAAGATGACATAAATCAATTTGCCATTATCCCTTTTAACGTAATGCTTTAGAGACTGTAGCTTTTATACTGAAATGAGCGCCATCAGATCTTTTGAAATGATGGCATGGTATGGTACACCCAACCATATTATGTCTTTTCTTAACATTTGGAATACGGGGCTTGTGTAAAGTATTTACAAATCTACTCCATCAGACAAGTGCTACTTTGTAGGTTATCCCAAATTACTGGGAATGCCTCCATCACTATACCGAGGCAAAAGGTTTGCCACAAAGAACGGTATGATTTTGAAGAAAATGGTTCTTGCAAAAAGGTGAGTGGGAGGACAGTGCAACTCGACGAGATAATAGCATCTTCGTTATCAGGTCAAAAGGAAAGAAACCTTGGAAGAAATTCCATAGTTTCCTACTACGACTGATACAGAAGCCATAATGCCGTCAAGATCAAAATTGCAGTCATGGGAAACATAACATGCTCATAATGCCGGAATTCTCGAAATTCCTCTATCCGTACCTGTGCCTACGCATAGACCGCTCTGATACCACTGTTGGGAAACATGCTACGTAAAACAAAAAATTTACTAGTGCATAACCAAGATCATATGCGAGGAGACAGGCAACAGTCATACCCTCGGTTGTCGAACTTGCGGAATTTGTCGATGCCGAGTGTTGGTGTAGTCGTTCGTCGATCCCCGCAATCAGACGTGTCTGATCACGAGGAGATGTGTTAGTTCCCTAGGCTCAGACAAGAGAAGAAACGGGGAACAAACTGATGAAAGAATGATCATACCAAGGGAATTCACGCAAAAAAGGACGTTTAGTAATTCTAAAACGGACTACAGTATGAAAAACAATAGTTTTGGCAGTTAAAGTTTGAGATTCGATGGTGCCGTAGATCCGTTAGTTCATGAGGTGTTACGAGCCACACCCATGGATAGCTAGAATACTGTGTTAGGCTCATACTAGAGAAGAAATGGGGAACAAACTGATGAAAAAATGATCATACCAAGGGAATTCACTCAGAACTAACAAGAATGATAACGTGCTCCGACTGGAGCGGTTTAGGAACTGCTGGAAGGCTCTAGGGGAATAAAGATGGAATGACTTCTAATTTTTAGGTCCGTATGATTGGAAATACATGCACACAAACCCCGAGAAAGCGTTCCTGGAAATCTCAGCACAAAAAAGGACGTTTAGTAATTCTAAAAGGGACTACAGGATGAAAAACAATAGTTTTGGCAGTTAAAGTTTGAGATTCGATGGTACCGTAAATCCGTTTGGTCATCAGGTGTTACAAGCCACACCATGGATAGCTAGAATAGTGTGTTAGGCTCAGACTAGAGAAGAAATGGAGAACAAACTGATGAAAGAATGATCATTCCGAGGGACTTCACTCAAAACTAACAAGAATGATAACGTGCTCCGACTGGAGCGCTTTAGGAACTGCTGGAAGGCTCTAGGGGAATAAAGATGGAATGGCTTCTAATTTTCAGGTCCGTATGATTTGAAATACGTGCACACAAACCCCGAGAAAGCGTTCCTAGAAATCTTGGCCCAAAAAAGGACGTTTAGTAATTCTAAAAGGGACTACATGATGAAAAACAAAAGTTTTGGCAGTTAAAGTTTGAGATTCGATGGTGCCGTAAATCCGTTTGGTCATCAGGTGTTACGAGCCACACCCATGGATAGCTAGAATAGTGTGTTAGGCTCAGGCTAGAGCAGAAACGGGGAATAAACCGCTGAAAGAATGATCATACCGAGGGAATTCACTCAGAACTAACAATAATGATAACGTGCTCCGACTGGAGCGGTTTAGGAACTGCTGGAAGGTTCTAGGGGAATAAAGATGGAATGACTTCTAATTTTTAGGTCCGTATGATTTAAAATACGTGCACACAAACCCCGAGAAAGCGTTCCTGGAAATCTCGGCCCAAAAAAGGACGTTTAGTAATTCTAAAAGGGACTACAGGATGAAAAACAAAAGTTTTGGCAGTTAAAGTTTGAGATTCGATGGTGCCGTAAATTCGTTTGGTCATCAGGTGTTACCAGCCACACCCATGGATAGCTAGAATAGTGTGTTAGGCTCTGGCTAGAGCGGAAACGGGGAATAAACTGATGAAAGAATGATCATACCGAGGGAATTCACTCAGAACTAACAATAATGATAACATGCTCCGACTGGAGCGGTTTAGGAACTGCTGGAAGGCTCTAGGGGAATAAAGATGGAATGACTTGTAATTTTTAGGTCCGTATGATTTGAAATACGTGCACACAAACCCCGAGAAAGCGTTCCTGGAAATCTCGGCCCAAAAAAGGACGTTTAGTTATTCTAAAACGGACTACAGGATGAAAAACAATAGTTTTGGCAGTTAAAGTTGGAGATTCGATGGTGCCGTAGATCCGTATGGTCATCAGGTGTTACGAGCCACACCCATGGATAGCTAGAATACTGTGTTAGGCTCATACTAGAGAAGAAATGGGGAACAAACTGATGAAAAAAATGATCATACCGAGGGAATTAACTCAGAACTAACAAGAATGATAACGTGCTCCGACTGGAACGGTTTAGGAACTGCTGGAAGGCTCTAGGGGAATAAAGATGGAATGGCTTCTAATTTTTAGGTCCGTATGATTTGAAATACGTGCACACAAACCCCGAGAAAGCGTTCCTGGAAATCTCGGCCCAAAAAAGGACGTTTAGTAATTCTAAAAGGGACTACAGAATGAAAAACAAAAGTTTTGGCAGTTAAAGTTTGAGATTCAATGGTGCCGTAGATCCGTTTGGTCATCAGGTGTTCCGAGCCACACCCATGGATAGCAAGAATACTGTGTTAGGCTCATACTAGAGAAGAAACGGGGAACAAACTGATGAAAGAATTATCATACCGTGGGAATTCACGCAGAAATAACAAGAATGATAACGTGCTCCGACTGGAGCGGTTTAGGAACAGCTGGAAGGCTCTAGGGGAATAAAGATGGAATGACTTGTAATTTTTAGGTCCGTATGATTTGAAATACGTGTGCTAGGCTCAGACTAGAGAAGAAACGGGGAACAAACTGATGAAAGAATGATCATACCGAGGGAATTCACTCAGAACTAACTATAATGATAACGTGCTCCGACTGGAGCAGTTTTGGAACTGCTGGAAGGCTCTAGGGGAATAAATATGGAATGACTTCTAATTTTTAGGTCTGTATGATTTGGAATACATGCACACAAACCCCGAGAAAGCATTCCTGGAAATCTCGGCCCAAAAAAGGACGTTTAGTAATTCTAAAACGGACTACAGGATGAAAAACAATAGTTTTGGCAGTTAAAGTTTGAGATTCGATGGTGCCGTAGATCCGTTTGGTCATCAGGTGTTACGAGCCACACCCATGGACAGCTAGAATACTGTGTTAGGCTCATACTAGAGAAGAAATGGGGAACAAACTGATGAAAAAATGATCATACCAAAAGAATTCACTCAGAACTAACAAGAATGATAACGTGCTCCGACTGGAGCGGTTTAGGAACTGCTGGAAGGCTCTAGGGGAATAAAGATGGAATGACTTCTAATTTTTAGGTCCGTATGATTGGAAATACATGCACACAAACCCCGAGAAAGCGTTCCTGGAAATCTCGGCACAAAAAAGGACGTTTAGTAATTCTAAAAGGGACTACAGGATGAAAAACAATAGTTTTGGCAGTGAAAGTTTGAGATTCGATGGTGCCGTAAATCCGTTTGGTCATCAGGTGTTACAAGCCACACCATGGATAGCTAGAATAGTGTGTTAGGCTCAGACTAGAGAAGAAATGGAGAACAAACTGATGAAAGAATGATCATTCCGAGGGACTTCACTCAGAACTAACAAGAATGATAACGTGCTCCGACTGGAGCGGTTTAGGAACTGCTGGAAGGCTCTAGGGGAATAAAGATGGAATGACTTCTAATTTTTAGGTCCGTATGATTTGAAATACGTGCACACAAACCCCGAGAAAGCGTTCCTAGAAATCTTGGCCCAAAAAAGGACGTTTAGTAATTCTAAAATGGACTACATGATGAAAAACAAAAGTTTTGGCAGTTAAAGTTTGAGATTCGATGGTGCCGTAAATCCGTTTGGTCATCAGGTGTTACGAGCCACACCCATGGATAGCTAGAATAGTGTGTTAGGCTCAGGCTCGAGCAGAAACGGGGAATAAACTGATGAAAGAATGATCATACCGAGGGAATTCACTCAGAACTAACAATAATGATAACGTGCTCCAACTGGAGCGGTTTAGGAACTGCTGGAAGGCTCTAGGGGAATAAAGATGGAATGACTTGTAATTTTTGGGTCCGTATGATTTGAAATACGTGCACACAAACCCCGAGAAAGCGTTCCTGGAAATCTCGGCCCAAAAAAGGACGTTTAGTTATTATAAAACGGACTACAGGATGAAAAACAATAGTTTTGGCAGTTAAAGTTGGAGATTCGATGGTGCCGTAGATCCGTATGGTCATCAGGTGTTACGAGCCACACCCATGGATAGCTAGAATACTGTGTTAGGCTCATACTAGAGAAGAAATGGGGAACAAACTGATGAAAAAATGATCATACCGAGGGAATTAACTCAGAACTAACAAGAATGATAACGTGCTCCGACTGGAACGGTTTAGGAACTGCTGGAAGGCTCTAGGGGAATAAAGATGGAATGGCTTCTAATTTTTAGGTCCGTATGATTTGAAATACGTGCACACAAACCCCGAGAAAGCGTTCCTGGAAATCTCGGCCCAAAAAAGGACATTTAGTAATTCTAAAAGGGACTACAGAATGAAAAACAAAAGTTTTGGCAGTTAAAGTTTGAGATTCAATGGTGCCGTAGATCCGTTTGGTCATCAGGTGTTCCGAGCCACACCCATGGATAGCTAGAATACTGTGTTAGGCTCATACTAGAGAAGAAACGGGGAACAAACTGATGAAAGAATTATCATACCGTGGGAATTCACGCAGAACTAACAAGAATGATAACGTGCTCCGACTGGAGCGGTTTAGGAACTGCTGGAAGGCTCTAGGGGAATAAAGATGGAATGACTTGTAATTTTTAGGTCCGTATGATTTGAAATACGTGTGCTAGGCTCAGACTAGAGAAGAAACGGGGAACAAACTGATGAAAGAATGATCATACCGAGGGAATTCACTCAGAACTAACAATAATGATAACGTGCTCCGACTGGAGCAGTTTTGGAACTGCTGGAAGGCTCTAGGGGAATAAATATGGAATGACTTCTAATTTTTAGGTCTGTATGATTTGAAATACATGCACACAAACCCCGAGAAAGCATTCCTGGAAACCTCGGCCCAAAAAAGGACATTTAGTAATGCTAAAACGGACTACATGATAAAAAACAATAGTTTTGGCAGTTAAAGTTTGAGATTCGATGGTGTCGTAGATCCGTTTGGTCATCAGGTGTTACGAGCCACACCCATGGACAGCTAGAATACTGTGTTAGGCTCATACTAGAGAAGAAATTGGGAACAAACTGATGAAAAAATGATCATACCAAGGGAATTCACTCAGAACTAACAAGAATGATAACGTGCTCCGACTGGAGCGGTTTAGGAACTGCTGGAAGGCTCTAGGGGAATAAAGATGGAATGACTTCTAGTTTTTAGGTCCGTATGATTGGAAATACATGCACACAAACCCCGAGAAAGCGTTCCTGGAAATCTCGGCACAAAAAAGGACGTTTGTAATTCTAAAAGGGACTACAGGATGAAAAACAATAGTTTTGGCAGTAAAGTTTGAGATTCGATGGTGCCGTAATTCCGTTTGGTCATCAGGTGTTACAGACACCCATGGATAGCTAGAATAGTGTGTTAGGCTCAGACTAGAGAAGAAATGGAGAACTGATGAAAGAATGATCATTCCGAGGGACTTCACTCAGAACTAACAAGAATGATAACGTGCTCCGACTGGAGCGGTTTAGGAACTGCTGGAAGGCTCTAGGGGAATAAAGATGGAATGACTTCTAATTTTTAGGTCCGTATGATTTGAAATACGTGCACACAAACCCCGAGAAAGCGTTCCTGGAAATCTTGGCCCAAAAAAGGACGTTTAGTAATTCTAAAAGGGACTACATGATGAAAAACAAAAGTTTTGGCAGTTAAAGTTTGAGATTCGATGGTGCCGTAAATCCGTTTGGTCATCAGGTGTTACGAGCCACACCCATGGATAGCTAGAATAGTGTGTTAGGCTTAGGCTAGAGCAGAAACGGGGAATAAAATGATGAAAGAATGATCATACCGAGGGAATTCACTCAGAACTAACAATAATGATAACGTGCTCCGACTGTAGCGGTTTAGGAACTGCTGGAAGGCTCTAGGGGAATAAAGATGGAATGACTTCTAATTTTTTGGTCCGTATGATTTGAAATACGTGCCCACAAACCCCGAGAAAGCGTTCCTAGAAATCTCGGCCCAAAAAAGGACGTTTAGTAATTCTAAAAGGGACTACAGGATGAAAAACAAAAGTTTTGGCAGTTAAAGTTTGAGATTCGATGGTGCCGTAAATCCGTTTGGTCATCAGGTGTTACGAGCCACATCCCATGGATAGCTAGAATAGTGTGCTAGGCTCAGACTAGAGAAGAAACGGGGAACAAACTAATGAAAGAATTATCATACCGAGGGAATTCACTCAGAACTAACAAGAATGATAACGTGCTCCGACTGGAGCAGTTTAGGAACTGCTAGAAGGCTCTAGGGGAATAAAGATGGAATGACTTCTAGTTTTTAGGTCCACATGATTTGAAATATATGCACACAAACCACGAGAAAGCGTTCCTGGAAATCTCGGCCCAAAAACGGACGTTTAGTAATTCTAAAACGGACTACAGGATGGAAAATAATAGTTTTGGCAGTTAAAGTTTGAGATTCGATGGTGCCGTAAATCCGTTTGGTCATCAGGTGTTACGAGCCACACCCATGGATAGCTAGAATAGTGTGCTAGGCTCAGACTAGAGAAGAAACGGGGAACAAACTAATGAAAGAATGATCATACCGAGGGAATTCACTCAGAACTAACAAGAATGATAATTTGCTCCGACTGGAGCGGTTTAGGAACTGCTGGAAGGCTCTAGCGGAATAAATATGGAATGACTTGTAATTTTTAGGTCCGTATGATTTGAAATACTTGCACACAAACGCCAAGAAAGCGATCCTGGAAATCCCGACACAAAAAAGGACGTTTAGTAATTCTAAAAGGACTACGGAATGAAAACCAAAATATTTGGCAGTTAAAGTTTGACATCTGATGGTGCCGTAGATCAGTTTGGTCATCAGGTATTATGAGCCACACCCATGGATAGCTAGAATACTGTGTTAGGCTCATACTAGAGAAGAAACGGGGAACAAACTGATGAAAGAATGATCATACCGAGGGAATTCACTCAGAACTAACAAGAATGATAACGTGCTCCGACTGGAGCGGTTAAGGAACTGCTGGAAGGCTCTAGGGGAATAAAGATGGAATGTCTTCTAGTTTTTAGGTCTGTATGATTTGAAATACATGCACACAAACCCCGAGAAAGCGTTGCTGGAAATCTCGACACAAAAAAGGACGTTTAGTAATTCTAAAACGGACTACAGGATGAAAAACAAAAGTTTTAGCAGTTAAAGTTTGAGATTCGATGGTGCCGTAGATCCGTTTGGTCATCAGGTGTTATGAGCCGCACCCATGGATAGCTAGAATAGTGTGCTAGGCTCAGACTAGAGAAGAAACGGGGAACAAAATGATGAAAGAATTATCATACCGAGGGAATTCACTCAGAACTAACAAGAATGATAACGTGCTCCGACTGGAGCGGTTTAGGAACTGCTGGAAGGCTCTAGGGGAATAATGATGGAATGACTTCTAATTTTTAGGTCCGTATGATTTGAAATACGTGCACACAAACCCCAAGAAAGCGTTCCTGGGAATCTCTGCCCAAAAAAGGACGTTTAGTAATTCTAAAAGGGACTACATGATGAAAAACAAAAGTTTTGGCAGTTAAAGTTTGAGATTCGATGGTGCCGTAGATCCGTTTGGTCCTCAGGTATTACGAGCCACACCCATGGATAGCTAGAATACTGTGTTAGGCTTAGACTATAGAAGAAACGGGGAACAAACTGATGAAAGAATTATCATACCGAGGGAATTCACTCAGAACTAACAAGAATGATAACGTGCTCCGACTGGAGCTGTTTAGGAACTGCTGGAAGGCTCTAGGGGAATAAAGATGGAATGATTTCTAATTTTTAGGTCCGTATGAATTGAAATATGTGCACACAAACCCCGAGAAAGCGTTCCTGGAAATGTCGACACAAAAAAGGACGTTTAGAAATTCTAAAAGAGACTACAGAATGAAAAACAAAAGTTTTGGCAGTCAAAGTTTGAGATTCGATGGTGCCGTAGATCCGTTTGGTCATCAAGTGTTATGAGCCACACCCATGGATAGCTAGAATAGTGTGCTAGTCTCAGACTAGAGAAGAAACGGGGAACAAACTGATGAAAGAATGATCATATCGAGGGAATTAACTCAGAACTAACAAGAATGATAACGTGCTCCGACTGGAGCGGTTAAGGAACTGCTGGAAGGCTCTAGGGGAATAAAGATGGAATGTCTTCTAATTTTTAGGTCCGTATGATTTGAAATACGTGCACACAAACCCCGAGACAGCATTGCTGGAAATCTCGACACAAAAAAGGACGTTTAGTAATTCTAAAAGGGACTACAGGATGAAAAACAAAAGTTTTGGCAGTTAAAGTTTGAGATTCGATGGTGCCGTAGATCCGTTTGGTCATCAGGTGTTATGAGCCGCACCCATGGATAGCTAGAATAGTGTGCTAGGCTCAGACTAGAGAAGAAACGGGGAACAAAATGATGAAAGAATTATCATACCGAGGGAATTCACTCAGAACTAACAAGAATGATAACGTGCTCCGACTAGAGCGGTTTAGGAACTGCTGGAAGGCTCTAGGGGAATAAAGATGGAATGACTTCTAATTTTTAGGTCCGTATGATTTGAAATACGTGCACACAAACCCCAAGAAAGCGTTCCTGGGAATCTCTGCCAAAAAAAGGACGTTTAGTAATTCTAAAAGGGACTACATGATGAAAAACAAAAGTTTTGGCAGTTAAAGTTTGAGATTCGATGGTGCCGTAGATCCGTTTGTTCCTCAGGTATTACGAGACACACCCATGGATAGCTAGAATACTGTGTTAGGCTCAGACTATAGAAGAAACGGGGAACAAACTGATGAAAGAATTATCATACCGAGGGAATTCACTCAGAACTAACAAGAATGATAACGTGCTCCGACATGAGCGGTTTAGGAACTGCTGGAAGGCTCTAGGGGAATAAAGATGGAATGATTTCTAATTTTTAGGTCCGCACGATTTGAAATACATGCACACAAACCCCGAGAATGCGTTCCTGGAAATCTCAGCCCAAAAAAGGACGTTTAGTAATTCTAAAAGGGACTACAGGATGAAAAACAAAAGTTTTGGCTGTTAAAGTTTGAGTTTCAATGGTGCCGTAGATCCGTTTGGTCATCAGGTGTTACGAGCCACACCATGGATAGCAAGTATAGTGTTTTAGGCTCAGACTAGAGAAGAAATGGAGAACAAACTGATGAAAGAATGATCATAACAAGGGAATTCACTCAGAACTAACAAGAATGATAACGTGCTCCGACTGGAGCGGTATAGGAACTGCTCGAAGGCTCTAGGGGAATAAAGATGGAATGATTTCTAATTTTTAGGTCCGTATGATTTGAAATACGTGCACACAAACCCCGAGAAAGCGTTCCTGGAAATCTCGGCCCAAAAATGTCCGTTTTGTAATTCTAAAAGGGACTACAGGATGAAAAATAAAAGTTTTGGCAGTTAAAGTTTGAGATTTGATGGTGCCGTAGATCCGTTTGGTCATCAGGTGTCACGAGCCACACCCATGGATAGCTAGAATAGTGTGTTAGGCACAGGATAGAGCAGAAACGGGGAACAAACTGATGAAAAAATGATCATACCGAGGGAATTCACTCAGAACTAACAATAATGATAACGTGCTCCGACTGGAGCGGTTTAGGAACTGCTGGAAGGCTCTAGGGGAATAAAGATGGAATGATTGCTAATTTTTAGGTCCGTATGATTTGAAATACATGCACACAAACCCTGAGAAAGCGTTCCTGGAAATCTCGGCCCAAAAAAGGACGTTTAGTAATTCTAAAAGGGACTACTTGATGAAAAACATAAGTTTTGGCAGTTAAATTTGAGATTCGATGGTGCCGTAGATCAGTTTGGTCATCAGGTGTTACGAGCCACACCCATGGATAGCTAGAATAGTGTGCTAGGCTCATACTAGAGAAGAAACGGGGAACAAACTGATGAAAGAATGATCATACCGAGGGAATTCACTCAGAACTAACAAGAATGATTACGTGCTCCGACTGGAGCGGTTTAGGAACTGCTGGAAGGCTCTAGGGGAATAAATATGGAATGACTTCTAATTTTTAGGTCCGTATGATTTGAAATACGTGCACACAAACCCCGAGAAAGCGTTCCTGGGAATCTCTGCCCAAAAAAGGACGTCTAGTAATTCTAAAAGGGACTACAGGATGAAAAACAAAAGTTTTGGCTGTTAAAGTTTGAGATTCGATGGTGCCGTAGATCAGTTTGGTCATCAGGTGTTGCGAGCCACACCCATGGATAGCTAGAATAGTGTGCTAGGCTCAGACTAGAGAAGAAACGGGGAACAAACTGAAGAAAGAATGATCATACCGAGGGAATTCACTCAGAACTAACAAGAATTGTAACGTGCTCTGACTGGAGCGGTTTATGAACAGCTGGAAGGCTCTAGGGAATAAATATGGAATGCCTTCTAATTTTTAGGTCTGTGTCGGTGTACTAAGTACTGGGACGTTAGTACCCCATACTTGTGCACGGGCAGTTGTAGCCAAGCCAGCGGCAAGGCTTGCCGGGAGAATAACTAGAGAATATTGCAAGGTTGTCAAGGAATCATTCAGATTGAAGATCAAAGGTCAGGTCAATAAGATTCGGAGACTGATGTCTGGGCCCCCGGCAAGATCTTGCCGGGGTGGCTCACAAACCCCGTCAAGGTTCGGTCCCCGCAAGATTTGCGCCCCGGCAAGATTTGCGCCCCGGCAGGATCTTACAAATATACAACCGCTTCAGCACAGCGACTGGTTTGACATCATGGGTCCCTCTGTGGGTGCGTGGCAACGCATCAATGGAGGAGAGCTTAAGCGGTGCTGATGGGATGGCCCCTTTTCCCATCCCCAAGAAAGTGAGACACCTAAATGGACACCTCACGGTGCATTAAATGCATTAGTCCTAATCCGTCAGTGGTTAGGTATGATAATTCTGTAGCTACTTTACACCTCAATGTATGTACATTTCGCCACTGTGGTTGCCCCTTCGAGCGTATAAAAGGAGGCCCAAGGCGACTGCTACAGGAGAGGATTTTTTCCGGTCCATTCTGCATGTGTAGCTGCTCGTGGAACGCACTGTTCAGTGTGAGCGCTCCTGCAGCCTGGGCTCAAGAACATCAACAATAAACCAAGGCAGGAGTAGGGTTTTACGCTGATCAGTGGCCCGAACCTGGGTAAAAAATTGCCCCTGCGCCGATCATTATTTCTGCTCTTTGTGCATACCTCTCTCCCTGCCGAACCGTAAAGGGGTCGCTCAAGATCCCATAGGTGTCGAACGCCGACATCTTTGGCGCGACAGGTAGGGGGATGGTGCGGATGCCGAAGGGAGAGGCTTAGAGCCTCCACGACGTTCCGGTGATCCAAGCCAGGCGAGCGGAGTCGCTCGCGGCAGTAGCGGCAATCCACACGCCGCTGGATCCAGGGACGGAGCTGTGTTGCCTACGGGCGGCACAACAAATTCCAGAGACCGAAGGACGCCTTCTGGGGCTCTCGCGCCGGCGCAAGCGACGCGGCCTTCTCAGGTCGTGCGCGATGAGCAATGCCATGGCACTGGTGCTTCAGGACGTCCCCACGAGAGGGGCTCTGCGCATCAATCCCGAGGTGCGCAGGCTCAGCATCTACGCCAAGCTGCTAGCGGGGGTGGCACGCGGTTGCATGACCGTGACGGTGCTCCTTCTAACGCTGTTAGGAGTCAGAGCACCTCATGTACGTTGCACCAGTCGCCGCCGCCTAGGCCAGCGGAAGCCTTGGCACGTGCGCAGCTGCTCCTTGATTTTCCTCCTACTCCGGAGAAGATGGAGGAGTGGCGAGCTACAATCCAGAGCCTCATCGACTTCGCCAACAAAGATGGGCCGCAAGAGGCCGGCCCCTCGTGACCACGGTCCATCGATCCGGCGTGAGCCGATGTGGAGAAGACCGGAGGTGGTGCAACCACAGTGCACTCCCCTCCACGACACCAGTGGCGGTCGACGACCCGGCAGACTGATGGCCGCAACGATGATTCCACGGCATCGTCCAATCCGCGGATGCGCCTTGATCAGCGTCAAGTCCTCCAGGAATGAGGCAAGGAAGATGCTCAGACCACCATCGAGCAGCGACGGGAAGCACGCTATCAATCTGATAAGCGCGGAGGGCCCGCTGTCGACGAGCCTGCGCCAGGGGATGCGGGCGACTTACCTTACGAGGTAGGTACGCCAGCGTTTACCCGTGAGCTGCGGCAAGTCCAGTGGCCCAATTCCCGAAACTTCAAGCCAGAAATCCTGGAGAAATATGACGGCAAGACTCATCCCTCAGAGTTCCTGAGCATCTACACCATTGCGGTGCAGGCTGCCGGGGGCCGAGATGACAAGATACATGCCAACTACTTCCCGTTGGTGCTTAAGCCCAACGTCAGGTCGTGGTTGATGCACTTGCCAGAGAATTCTATTTCTTCCTGGTCAGATCTGTGCCATCAGTTTGTTGGCGCCTTTGTTGGAGGCCATCAAGCTCCTGGCCAAGAGAGTGATTTGCACATCATCCCTCAGAAGGAGGGCGAATCCCTGCGCAAATTCATACAGAGATTTAGCCGGGTGCAGTACAATATTCCTGACATTCATCCTGCCGCTGTTGTGAGCGCGTTTCACCAGAAGGTGCGTAACCGCAAAATGCGGGAAGAGCTGGCGATGAACAAGGTCAGGAGTATTGCCGAGCTCTACGCCTTGGCTGACAAGTGCACTCGAGCTGAAGAAGGGAGGAAACTCCCCGGCGAAGCTGTTGGTGCAGGGGGTGAATCGGAGGAAGATGTCGCAACCCCGCCAAGGAAAAATCGGCGGCGGAACAAGAAGCGCAAGGGCAAGGCCGTGCTTGCTGTCGAGGAGTCCGGCAACCCCGGCGCCGCCAAGAAGGCCAAAGTTGACAATCCCGGCAAGGAACTTGCCGGATGCGTCTCCTGCCAAGCCTTGGCGGCTGTCGATAGGTCGGAAAACTCTGGCAAGCAGTATTGCAAGATCCATCGCACCAAGGGCCACGATCTCCAGAACTGCCGGCAAGTTGAGCAACTTGTCGAGAAGCAAAGAGCTGAGTATGAAAAGCGAGACAAGGAGAAGGCCCAAGACAGTGCTGAGGGATCCGGCAAGAAGCGCGGGGGCCGAGGGGGTCGCCGCGGCAAGGCCAAGCTACAAAGAGAAAGGCCTGCTCGAGGCCGTGACAAAGAAGGAGATGATGATTACGATGGAGAGGATGATGAGTCTAGTGAGCAACAATTTCAGAGAGCCATAGAGGCTATGTGTATCGACGGGGGCACTTCGTTGCATTCTTCCCACCGTCAACTTAAACAGTGGGTGCGAGAAGTTAATGCAACGGAGCCATCGTGCCCGAAAAGAGAAGGCGGACTCCAGAATGGCAGTTGTCGAGGCAGCCGAAGTGGATTTTCAAAGGCGCGTCGCACAAATGCAAATCTGGCACGCCGAGGCCCTCCAAGAGCTGGTTGCCGGCCGAGAACAAGTGAGCCAGCAATGGAATGAGATCCTCCTGAAGCAATCAGATATGGAGAAGGCACATGATGAAGCTGTTCAAAGGATTGCTGCCGAAGATGCTCTTCTGACGGGGCGCCGCGTTGCTCTTGATGCTTACGAAGAAGATCTCACCGCACATGAGCAGGCGCTCGCCGCCAAGCTTCGTAGCAAGGATGAAGACATCGAAAATCTTGTCGCGCGGCTGACCCATGAGCTGGAGAAGAAACACAAGGAGGCGCTCGAAGCTCTGACTGCATGTCATGCCGGCAAGCTCAAGGAAGCCGTCGATGCTGCCGAAGCTACAGAGGCCGCCAAGAACGAGCTGAGCGACAAAGTGAAGAGGCTGGAAACAGATCTCGAAGAGCACGGCAAGGAGCTCTCGACGCTCATGGGGGACAGGGAAAAAACCCTCCACTCCTTGGCAGAGATGCAAGTCGCCCTGTCCGACAAGACCAAACAGCTCTCCTCTGCAACTGATAGTATTGCGGTTCTGGAGCTGAAGCTGACCACGCTGCAGAAGTCTCTCGAGGCCGGCAAGGTCCGTGAGAAGGCTCTACTCAAGGATCTCCAAGGAGAGAGGAACCTGCTCAAGAGCGCCGCCGCTGCCCAAAACGAGTACGAGAAGGGAGTGGAGATCTGGACTGGCCGCCTCATCGCCACCGCGGAGAAGCTTACCGCAGAACTGTCAACCATGGGCTTGTCGAACTTCATATATTCTTCCGAGGAAAGAATATCGCCAAGTGCCAGGTTGACGATGTTCTTTGAAAGCATCATCAACGCGTTGAGGGCGCTCCAGTCCAGCCGGGCGACCCAACTGGCGAACGAGACTCGCCGGCTTTGCCGGGCCGTCCTTCGCAAGGTGCTCATCAAGGTGGTGCACAGCAATCCCGGCATCGACCTCTCCAGCGCACTCGGCCATCTGTCAAAGGATGCCAATGTTGAGGCGCTTGAAAAGTGCATCGCGCCAATCCTTGAGAAGGTGGACTCCATCAAAAGGATCGAAGGCCAGCGCAGGGATTGAGTGCTTCCCTTTTATTCTTGCTGCCATCATCTCATGTAAAAGACAATTAAATCTCAAGTTAGCACTGTGGCAACTCATGGATGCAATATAATTTGACTATGTTTAGGCTCATGCTTGCTACTTTCCTTGTCTGATTCCTTTATGTATGGAGTTCATCCTACGCTTACTGAAAAACTTGCCGGCGCGCAACCTGCTGCGAGCGCTGGGTGCGGGACTTCAGCAGCCTGCCGAAGGCGCGGCGGCCGGCAAGACTCCTTGGTGTTCTCAGTGCAGCCACTTAAATTGTTGAGCGAACTCGAAACAAAATAAGGGCGCAACCGATTACAGCAAGGGTTCCTTCGCGTGCAGATTTTCCATACAAGAATCGGAATCGTCCAAGGAAATAACTTGATAATTAAAGAAAAACTTGCTCTGAGTTTTTAGGACTTAGCTTTCCGGCTTCGTTCTTCCTCCGGCAAGCATCGATTCCGAACATCACCAACTGGTACCCTTCCCCCCTCGGCAAATGTGCACGCGAGGAATCCTTCTGTCTTTTGAGAAAAAGAAAGAAGAGAAAATAAAGGGATGAAACCTTGGCAGTTCGTTAGAACTTACCGGGATCAGGTGTCATACAACATCTTAGACAAGCATGCATATATAAATATGAACATGGGAATCAATAAGGGAATGTGCAACACGTTAATTTATTCATCTGTGCTCAGGATCTGCGCCTGGCTTTGTACAAAGGATCACATGCCTTGCCGGCAAGACTTGTACAAAAGAGTGGTCGCTGGGAGCCCCCGGCAACCGCGCCTTATGGATAGAACTTGCGAAGATGTTCGATATTCCAGGAATTGCTCACTGGAACGCCATCTTCGGTCTCCAGGCGGACAGCGCCGGGCCTGGTGACTTGTACTACCCGATAAGGGCCTTCCCACTTTGGCGTCAACTTGTTTGAATTCTTGGCGGACTGAATCCGTCGAAGAACAATGTCGCCTTCCTCAAGGCTTCGGGCATGAACTTTGCGGCTATGATAGTGGTGCAAAGCTTGCTGGTAGCGTGCAACTCGCACAGCAGCCTGAAGTTGATTCTCCTCAAGGAGCACAGCGTCATCTTGCCGTAGTTGCTCTTGCTCGAGCTCATCATAAGCGAGCACTCGAGGAGATCCGTATATGAGTTCCGTGGGGAGAACTGCCTCCGCTCCGTAGACCAGAGCGAAGGGCGTCTGGCCGGTCGCTCGATTTGGTGTCGTTCTGATTGACCAAAGAACCGCCGGCAACTCATCAATCCAGCATCTTTCGCACTTTTTCAGCCTGTCAAAAGTTCTGGTCCTGAGACCGCGCAGCACTTCAGCATTGGCCCTCTCCACTTGGCCGTTGCTTCTCGGGTGAGCAACAGAGGCAAAACAAATCTTGCCGCCAAGGTCTTGGACGTACTGCATGAAGGTGCGACTTGTGAACTGCGTGCCGTTGTCGGTGATGATCCTATTAGGCACACCGAAATGGCAAACAATTCCTTTGAAGAACTTGACAGCCGACTGTGCTGTCACCTTCCTCACTGCTTCCACCTCCGGCCACTTTGTGAACTTGTTGATAGCAACGTACAAGTACTCAAAGCCCCCGGTAGCACGGGGGAAGGGGCCCAGTATGTCGAGCCCCCAGACCGAAAATGGCCAGGAGAGAGGGATTGTTTGAAGAGCTTGAGCTGGCTGATGTAATTTCTTCGAATGAAACTGGCACGCTTCACACTTGGTTACTAGTGCAGTCGCATCTTGGAGGGCAGTAGGCCAAAAGAAACCTTGCAGGAATACCTTTCCGGCAAGCGCTCTTGACCCTATGTGAGAGCCACACATGCCCCCATGTATCTCCGCCAACAGCTCTAGTCCATCGTCCCGAGGAATGCACTTCAATTTCACACCGTTTGGTCTCTTTATGTACAGGACGTCATCGACGAACTTGTACATAACAGACCGACGGGCTACTCTATCCGCTTCTTCTTGTTCCTCAGGGAGTTCACCTGTCCGAAGGAAATGGACAATGTGCTGCGCCCATGCTGGAGCCTGAGGCTCGACAACTAGGACTAAAGGCATCTCTTCTGCCGGGGGAACGTTTGTCTCGACAACGAGGGCCTGAGGCCCTGTCGGAGCCTGTTGTTCCCCGGCAGGCATGTCGATCCCGGCAACTTCCTTGCCGGCGGCTCCGGGGAGCTCTGCCGGGAAGTACTGGCCAGAGTTCAACTTCCTTCTCTTTTCTTGCTGCATCGATGGCGCTACGGATGGTTGAGTCAATTGGAGCACAAAAGTTCCTGGTTCCATAGGCAACTTGAGGGCAGCACGCTTTGACAGGTCGTCCGCAACACTGTTCTCGGCACGAGGAACGTGCTCCATCTGCAGACCGTCAAAGCGCTCTTCCAATTTCCTCACTTCATCTACGTAGGCCTGCATCAATGGGCTTTGATAACTCTTGTTAACCTACCTGACGACAAGCTGTGAATCGCCTTTGATGATGAGCTTTCTGATACCAAGGTCTGCCGCGATCCTGAGACCGGCAAGCAAACCCTCGTATTCTGCAGTGTTGTTGGTTGAACTTTCCTGGGGAAAGTGCATTTGGACTACGTACTTGAGGTGCTCCCCGGTGGGCGCAACAAGCAGCACGCCAGCACCGGCGCCTTGCAGCGAAAAAGCACCGTCAAAGTACATAATCCATAGCTGATCAATTTCCTTGCCGGGGAGAATTGTTTCTTGAACTTCTTCGTCCGGCTTTGGGGTCCATTCTGCAATGAACTCCGCCAAGGCCCTCCTCTGAATTGTCGAAGTGCTTTCAAACTTAAGGCCAAAGCTGGACAGCTCCAACGCCCACTCGACGATCCTGCCGGTTGCCTCCGGATTTTGCAAAATCCGTTGCAACAGAAAGCGAGTGACGACGGTAATCTCATGTGCTTGAAAATAGTGGCGCAGCTTCCTTGAGGCCATAAGGAGGCCAAAAAGCAGCTTCTGCACCCCAGAATATCTTGATCTAGCCCCTTGTAAAAGAGAGCTAACAAAATAAACTGGGCGCTGCACCACCTTCTTCTTCTTCACAAGTTCTTCTGTTTGCGCAGATCCTGTCTTGCCGGGATCAACCCTTGCCGGGAAAGATCTTGCCGCATCACTTGGCGGTCCTGCCGCTGGTGTTGCTTCCTCATCAGCTTCTCTCTGCGCCACCAGCGCAGCACTAACCACTTGATTTGTTGCCGCCAGATACAGCAGCAACGGCTCTTGTGGTTTAGGCGCGACTAGCGTCGGCGGAGAGGAAAGGTATTTCTTCAAATCTTGCAGCGCAGCCTTCGCTTCCGGAGTCCATTTCATTGGACCTGTCTTCTTCAAAATTTTGAAGAAGGGCAGGGCGCGCTCAGCAGATTTGGAAATAAACCTGCTTAGAGCAGCAACACAGCCGGCAAGAGGACGCACATCCTTGACGCGTCTCGGCGCTTCAATTTGCTCAATGGCTTTGACCTTGTCGGGGTTCACTTTGATTCCCCGGCAAGATACAAAGAATCCGAGGAGCTTGCCGGAAGGAACACCGAACACGCACTTCTCAGGATTGAGCTTCAAGTTGATCTTGCGCAAGTTTGCAAATGTTTCTTCTAAGTCTTGAATAAGCGTTGCTTTATCCTTAGTTTTGACCACTATATCATCCATATATGCCTCCATATTTCTATGGAGTTGTGGCTCAAAACCAATCCGGATTGCTCTGGCAAATGTTGAACCAGCACTTTTCAACCCGAAAGGCATTCGTATAAAACAATACGTACCACATGGGGTGATAAAGGCGGTCTTCTCTTCATCTTCCTTTGCCATAAAAATCAGATGATACCCTGAATAGGCATCAAGGAAGGACAGGAGATCACAACCAGCGGTGGCATCTACAATCTGGTCGATGCGCGGCAAGGGGAAGGGATCTTTTGGACAAGCTTTATTGATATCTGTATAATCGATACAAAGCCTCCATTTCCCATTCGCTTTTCACACTACAACCGGATTGGCCAACCAGGTTGGATGAAGCACTCCTTTGACCAGTCCTTCCGCCTCCAGCTTCTTAATTTCTTCGGTGATGAATTCTTGCCGCTCCAAGGCCTGCTTCCTGACCCTTTGCTTGACGGGCCGCGCATGAGGACAGACAGCGAGGTGGTGCTCAATCACTTTCCTGGGAACACCGGGGATGTCAGACGGTTGCCATGCAAACACGTCGACATTCGCCCGCAGAAAAACAACGAGCGCGCTTTCCTATTTGTCATCTAGGGCGGAACTTATGGTGAAAGTTCCCCCCGTTCCGTCCTCCCTAGCAGGCACCTTCTTGGTTTCCGGTGGAGCAGCCTTGGATTTCTTGTTCTTGCCGGTACGTCCTCAACGGAAACGCAACACTCCGAGGAGGCGCGCTTGCCGGAGTTCGCGCCAAGGTTCCTGCCGGTCTTCTTCTTCCCACCGGGAGTTCCAGTGGCAGGAGCAGATGCCTTGACGGCAGGTGCTGCAACTGCTTCCCGGTAAAGTTGATCGGCACAGATGAGCGCGTCCTTCTTATCGGAATGGATAGTAATGACGCTCAACGGCCCGGGCATCTTCAACACATTGTACGCGTAGTGTGATGCCGCCATAAACTTAGCCAGCGCTGGCCGACCAAGGATCCCATTGTATAACATGGGGATCTTGGCGACATCAAACACCACCTTTTCGGTCCTGAAGTTAAACTCGCTGCCGAATGTTACCGGCAGCGTGATCTTGCCCTTAGGCTGGGTTCGTCCCGGATTGACCCTTGAAACGTACCCGTTTCCTCGAGGTCTTCGTCGGGAATCTGAAGCTTTGTGAGCACATCTGGTGAAATTAAGTTTAGGCCGGCCCCGCCGTCAACTAACATCTTCATCACCTTGAGGTTGCGAATTGTTGGGGAAACCAACAATGGAAAACACCCGACCGCAGTTGTGCGATCAGGGTGATCCTCGGCATCAAAGATGATAGGCGTGCTGGACCACTTCAGAGGCCTACACGCATCGGGGGATGGCTCTGCCGCATTAACCTCCCGCATCCACTGTTTAAGTTGGCGGTGAGAAGAATGCAGCGAGGCACCCCCATCAATGCACATAGCCTCCGTAGCCTTCTGGAATTCCTGCTCACTGGATTCATCATCTTCCTCATGATCATCTCCTTCTTTATCTCGGCCCCGAGCGGGCCAATCCTTCTGCTGCTTGGCCTTGCCGCGGCGACCCCCTCAGCCACCGCGTTTCTTGCCGGACCCCTCAGCACCATCTCGGGCCTTCTCCTTGTCTCGCCTCTCGTATTCGGCCCTCTCCTTCTCGGCAAGCTGCTCAACTTGCCGGCAGTTCTGGAGATCGTGGCCCTTAGTGCGATGGATCTTGCAATACTGCTTGCCGGGGTTCTCCGACTTGTCGGCAGCCTCCAAGGCCTGACAGGAAGGGCACCCGGCAAGATCCTTGCCGGGGCCACCAACCTTGGCCTTCTTGGCGGCGCCGGGGTTGTCGGATTCCTCGACAGCAAGCACGGCCTTGCCTCCGCGCTTCCTGTTCCGCCGCCGACCTTTCCTTGACGGGGCCGCGGCGTCTTCATCCTTGGAGTCGCCTGCCGCGCCAATAGCCTCACCCGGGAGTTTCCTCCCCTCTTCAGCTCGAGCGCACTTGTCGGCCAGAGCATAAAGCTCGGCAATACTCCTGACTTTGTTCATCGCCAGCTCTTCCCGCATTCTGCGGTTACGCACGTTCTGGTGGAATGCGCTAATGACAGCGGCAGGATGAACGTCGGGAATGTTGTACTGCACTCGGCTGAACCTCTGCATAAACTTGCGCAGGGACTCGCCCTCCTTCTGAGGGATAATGTGCAAATCGCTCTCTTGACCAGGATCTTGGTGGCCTCCAACGAAGGCGCCAACAAACTGATGGCATAGATCTGACCAGGAAGAAATGGAATTCTCCGGCAGATGCATCAACCATGACCGGACGTTGGGCTTGAGCACCAACGAAAAGTAGTTGGCAAGTATCTTGTCGTCTCGGCCCCCGGCAGCCTGCACTTCAATGGTGTAGATGCTCAGGAACTCCGAGGGATGGGTCTTTCCGTCATACTTCTCCGGAACCTCTGGCTTAAAGGTTCGGGAATTGGGCCACCGGACTTGCCGCAGCTCACGGGTAAATGCTGGAGTCCCTACCTCATAAGGGAAGTCTCCTACGTCCCCTGGCGCAGGCTCATCGACAGCCGGCCCCGCGCGCTTATCAGAGTGATAGCGCGCTTCCCATCGCCGCTTGATGGTTGTTCGAGTGTCCTCTTTGCCTCGTTCCTGGAGAACCAGACGTTGATCATGGCGCATCCGTGCATCGGACGACGCCGTGGAAACTTCTTCGTGGCGGTCGACTTGCTGAATTGTCGGCCGCCGCTGATGCCGCGGAGGGGGGTGCACTATAGTTGCACCACCTCCGGTTTTCTCTGCACCGGCTCGCACCAGATCGATGGGCCTCCGCTGCGAGGGCCCTGCCTCTTGCGGTCCATCCTTGTTGGCGAAGCCGATAAGGCTCTGGATAGTAGCTCGCAACTCCTCCATCTTCTCCGAGGCGGGAGGAAAATCGAGGAGCAGCTGTGCACCTGCCAAGGCTTCCGCTGGCGTAGGTGGTGGCGAAAAGTGCGAGGTACGTGAGGTGCTCTGACTCCTAAGCAAGTTAGAAGGAGCACCACCACGGTCACGCGACCGTGCACCACCTTCGCCGGCAGCTGGGTGTGCATGCTGGTCTCGCGCATCTTGGGATCTATGCGCAGAAACTTTTTCATGGGGACGCCCCGAACCACCAGCGCCATGATGTCGCTCATCTTGCACGACCTGAGTAGGTCGCGAGGGCTGCGCCGGCGCGGGAGCTCCAGCAGGCGCCCTTCGATCCCTAGAGTTAGTTGTGCCACCCGTAGGCAACACAGCACCATCCCTAGATCCAGTGGCGTGCAAGTTACCACTGCCACTGCGAACGATACCGCTCGCTTGGCTTGGGTCACCAGAACGCCGCGGGGGTTCTAGTCCTCTTCCTTCTGCACCCACACCGTCGCCTGTTTGCGAAGGCGCAGGCAAAACGGACCCGGACGGTTGCGCTGTCGCAGCGCTCTTCTTCTTGGGCGGCATGATGATGAAGATGATGAAGAAACTAGGGCGTCGACCACCAGATCAGGTTCACGCAACCTTCAGTCCCCCTACCTGGCGCGCCAAAGATGTCGGGACACGACACCTATGGGATCTCGAGAGACCCCTTTACGATTCGGCGGGGGGAGAGGTACACGCAAAGAGCAGAACCAGTGAGCGATGCGTGAAGTTTTTACCCAGGTTCGGGCCGCTGATCAGCGTAAAACCCTACTCCTGCTTTGTGTTCTTATTAATGTTCTTGAGCCTAATCTTCAGGAGCGCTCGCAATGAACAGTACGTTCAAAGAGCAGCTACGCATGCAGAATGGGCCAAAAGTTCTCCTCCCCTGTAGCAGTTGCCTTGGGCCTCATTTTATATGCTCAAAGGGGTCTCCACAGTGGCAAAATGTATATACATTGAGGTGTAAAGTAGCTATAGGGTATCATACCTAACCCCTGACGGATTAGGACGAGCGCATTTAATGCACCATGAGGTGTCCGTTTAGGTGTCCTCACTTTCTTGGGGATGGGAAAAAGGGGCCATCCCATCAGCACCATTTAAGCTCTCCCCCACTGGCGCGTCGCCACGCATCCAGAGAAGGACCCAGAATGTTAGATATGTTACTGAGCTGAAGCGGTGGCACAGTGGCAGAACCTCGCCAGGCGCCGAATCTTGCCGGGCGCCAAGCCTTGCTGGGCCCCAAATGCCATCCCGGCAAGGATCTTGCCGGGGAGGCTGGCCTTCGGATTCCAGTCCTGCTTATCTGCTGATCCTTAGATCTCTGACTTGATGATTTCCTTGATGGCTTGAATCGACCTCGAGCTAATCCCGGCAAGCCTTGCCGCAAGGATGGCTACAACTGCCCGTGCACAAGTACGGGGTACTAGTGGCCCAATACTTAGTACACCGACAGAGTTCAACAAACAACACTGCGGAATACGAGGGCTTGCTTGCCGGTCTCAGGATCGCAGCAGACCTTGGTATCAAAAACCTCGTCATCAAAGGAGATTCGCAGCTTGTTGTCAGGCAGATCAACAAGGACTATCAGAGTCCATTGATGCAAGCTTACGTGGATGAGGTGAGGAAAATGGAAGAGCGCTTTGACGGTCTGCAAATGAAGCACATCCCTCGTGCTGACAACAGCATTGCTGATGACCTGTCAAAGCGCGCTACCCTCAAGTTGCCTGTGGAACCAGGGACTTTTGTGCTTCGTTTAACTCAACCATCTGTGGCGCCGTCAATGCGGCAAGAAAAGAGAAGAAAGTTGAATTCTGGTCAGTACTTTCCGGCAGAGCTTCCAGAAGCCGCCGGCAAAGAACTCTCCGGGATCAACGACAAGCCTGCCGGGGAACAACAGGCTCCAGCAGAACCTTGCGCTCTTGCTGTCGAGACAAATGTTCCCTTGGTGGAAGAAATGCCTTTAGTCCTAGCTATCGAGCCCCAAGCTCCAGCATGGGCACATCACATTGTCCATTTCCTTCAAACAGGGGAGCTCCCCGAAGAACAGGAAGAAGCGGAGAGAGTAGCCCGTCGGTCTGCCATGTACAAGTTCGTCGACGACGTCCTATACAGAAGAAGACCAAACGGTGTGAAATTCAAGTGTATTCCTCGGGAAGATGGACTAGAGTTGTTGGTAGTGATACATGGAGGCATATGTGGCTCTCACATAGGATCAAGAGCACTTGCCGGAAAAGCATTCCGGCAAGGTTTCTTTTGGCCCACTGCTCTCCAGGATGCAACGGCACTAGTAACCAAGTGTGAAGCGTGCCAGTTTCATTCGAAGAAATCAGATCAGCCAGCACAAGCCCTTCAGACAATCCCTCTCTCCTGGCCCTTTTCGGTCTGGGGGCTGGACATACTGGGCCCTTTTCCCCGTGCTACCGGGGGCTTTGAGTACTTGTAAGTGGCAATCGACAAGTTCACAAAGTGGCCGGAAGTGGAAGCGGTGAGGAAGGTGACAGCACAATCAGCCGTCAAGTTCTTCAAAGGGATAGTTTGTCGTTTCGGTGTGCCCAACAGGATCATCACCGACAACGACACGCAATTCACAAGTCGCACCTTCATGCAGTACGTCCAAGACCTTGGTGGCAAAATTTGTTTTCCCTCTGTTGCTCACCCAAGAAGCAACGGCCAAGTGGAAGGGGCTAATGCTGAAGTGTTGCGTGGTCTCAGGACCAGAACTTTTGACAGGCTGAAAAAGTGTGGAAGGCGCTGGATTGATGAGTTGCCGGCGGTTCTTTGGTCAATCAGAACAACACCAAATCGAGCCACCGGCCAGAAACCCTTCGCTCTGGTCTACGGAGCGGAAGCAGTTCTCCCCACGGAACTCATATACGGATCGCCTCGAGTGCTCTCTTACGATGAGCTTGAGCAAGAGCAACTGTGGCAAGTCGACGCTGTGCTCCTTGAGGAAGATCGACTTCAGGCTGCTGTGCGAGCTGCACGCTACCAGCAAGCTTTGCGCCGCTACCATAGCCGCAAAGTTCACGCCCGAAGTCTTGAGGAAGGCGACCTTGTTCTTCGACGGATTCAGTCCGCCAAGAATTCAAACAAGTTGACGCCAAAGTGGGAAGGCCCTTATCGGGTAGTACGAGTCACCAGGCCTGGCGCTGTCCGCCTGGAGACCGAAGATGGCGTTCCAGTGAGCAATTCCTGGAATAATGAGCATCTTCGTCAGTTCTACCCATGAGGCGCGGTTGCCGGGGGCCCCCGGCAACCACCCTTTTGTACAAGTCTTGCCGGCGAGGCATGTAATCCTATGTACAAAGCCAGGCGCAGACCCTGAGCACAGTTGAATAAGTTTAAGTGTTGTGCATTTCCTTGTCGATTTCCATGTTTATATATATATGCATGTTTGTCGCAGATGTTGTATGACACTTGTTCCCGGTAAGTTCTAATGAACCGCCAAGGTTTCATACCTTTATTTTCTCTTCTTTCTTTTTCTCAAAAGACAGAAGGATTCCTCGCGTGCACGTTTGCCGGGGGGGTGGAGGAAGGTATGAGTATCAGTTGGCGATGTTCAGAATCGGCATCTTACCGGAGGGAGAACAGCAACAGAAAGCTAAGTTCTAAAACCTAGAGCAAGTTTCTTTTATTGCGAGGTTGTTTTCCTTAGACGATTTCGACTTTTGTATGGAAAACCTGCACGCGAAGGAACCCTTGTCGTAATCGGTTGCGCCCTTATTTTGTTTCGAGTCCGCTCAATAATTTAAGTGGCTGCGCTGAGAACGCCAAGGGGTCTTGCCGGTTGCTGCACCTCCAGCAGGCTGCTGAAGTCCCGCACCCAGCGCTCGCGGCAGGTTGCGCACCGGCAAGTTTTTCAGTGAGCGTAGGGTGAAATCCATACATAAAAGAATCAGACAAGGGAAACAACATGCATGTACTCAAACACAAGCTTGTTATGTTACATTAATAAGTTGCCGTAGTTCTAACATTAAGACTTAATTGTCTTTGGCATGGAATGGTGACGGCAAGAAGAGATGGAATGCCTAGTCTCTGCGCTGGCCTTCGATTCTTTTAATCGAATCCACCTTCTCAAGAATGGGCGCGACAAGTTCCTCAAGCGCCTTGACATCGGCATTCTTCGGCAAGTGGCCAAGCGCGTTGGTGAGATCGATGCCAGGGTTACTATATGCCACTTTGATGAGCACCTTGCGGAGGACGGCACGGCAAAGTTCGCGAGTTTCATTGGCCAGCTGGGTTGCTCGGGTGGACTGAAGCAGCTTCAAGGCCTCAAGGATGCTCTCGAAGAACATGGCAACCTGGCACTCGAAGAGATTCTGTCCTCGGAAGAATACCTGAAGTTTGATAGGCCCATGGATGCCAGTTGTGCCGTGAGCTTCTCCGCGGCATCGATGAGGCGTTCTGTCCAGATTGTCACCCCCTTTTCATAGTCAACTTGGGTGGCGGCGGCGCTCTTGAGCAAGTTCTTCTCGTCCTGAAGATCCTTGCTCAGGCCCTTTTCGCGGGCTCTGCTGTCCTCAAGTGACTTCTCCAGGGTGTTCAGTTTCAGCCTCAGATCGGCGATGGCATCATTGGCAGAAGAGAGCTGCTTGGTCTTGTCAGACATGGCGACTTGCATCTCCGCCAAGGTGTGGAGGGTCTTTTCCCTGTCACCCTTGAGCGTCAAGAGCTCCTTGCCGAGTTTTTCAAGTTCCATTTCCAGCCTCTTCACCTTGTCGCTCAGCTCATTCTTGGCGGCCTCTGCGGCCTCGGCAGCATTGACGGCCTCCTTGAGTTTGCCGGCGTGATCTGCAGTTAGAGCTTCGATTGCCTCTTTGTGCTTCTGCTCCAGCTCCTGGGTCTGCCGCGTGGCAAGCTTTTCAGTTTCTTCATCTTTGCTGCGAAGCTTGGCGGCGAGCGCCTGCTCACGCGCGGCAAGATCCTCCTCGTGAGCATCCAACGCAATTCGGTGCTCCGTCAGAAGGGCTTCTTCGGCAGCAATTCTTTGCGTAGCTTCCTCTTGAGCCTTCTCCATATCAGATTGCTTCAAGAGGAGCTCCGTCCAGCTTTGACTCACTTGCTCCCGATGGGTGGTCAGCTCTTGATAGGCCTCAGCGTACCAGATTTGCGTTTGTTTGACGCGCTTTTGGAAATCCTCTTCAGCCGCTTCAACCACTGCGCTTTTGGCTTCTACTTTCTCTTTCTTGGCGCGGTGGAGAGCTTGGAGCTTGCGGAAGTTGTCGCCCATGGCCTGAAGGAGTTGGTCTTCCTCGGATTTGCTGCTACTGGTAATTGGTTTGTTTCCAATCTCGAGCCCAGCAGCAGTGATGATCTCTTCGTCAAAAGCTTCTCCTTCGGTCGGTGCCCCGATGCTTGCCGACCCCGGCAAATTAACGAATAGTTTCTCGCCAACCTTCAGGTATTTGCTTGATAGAGGTACTTGAGATGTTGACGGTTGATCATCAACAATCGTTTCCTCAGTTGCTGGGGGCTCGGTGACCGGCGTAGCGCCTGGCGCTCCTGCGGCAGGAATGCCGTCAGTACGGCAACCAGCCTCCTTGCCGCTCTCATCTGCAGTTTCCTTGGCGGGTTCCTCCTGTGCAGTCTTGGAGGCCTCGCCGGCAGCAATCTTGTCGGCTTCAGCGGCAGCATCCCTGGCGGTCTCCTCAATGACGGCATCGATGTCCAAGTGTTCCATCACAGGAAATTCTAAAGGACAGAGAAGAGAAGTAGAATGAGATCAAGATTGAAGTTCAAGAAGACAAGAGAAAAAGAGATAAAGGAAGGAATGGCAAGCGCTCTAAGGCAATCGATTACCTGCATCAAGCCGTTGGGAGGTGGCCTCGTCCCCCCCGGCAACCTTGGTTGCCGGGGATAAGGTGCCAGTGCCCTTGGTGGATGGCTCCCCCTTCTCCAGGATGGGCTCGTCGGTGTAATCCCTTGCCGGGGACACGCTTGAGAGCGGCACGACGAGGATGTCGCCCGACAACACCTCTTGTTGCCGTCCTTCTCCTACAAACCCAAAAGACGTCAGTGGCAAGAACGGGAACCTTAGCATTTGCCAACAGAAAAGAGTGATGAACTCACGCTGGGGGCTATGCTGAGGGCTGCATCGAGGGCAAAGCTCCGGGCTAATGGTGATGGTATCCGGCACGCTTGTAAAGCTTGCCGGTGGCTCGTCGCGTGTAGAAGTCTTGGCCCTCTTCGCCATTCTCTCCGCCAAGGTTTCTGCCTCACTGCAAAGACAAAACAAGTGAATCAATAAGTTTGACCTAGAGTTTGGAAGACAAAGGCAATAACAGGATGCTTACTCATCCTCTTCCCGCTCTGGACTGAATCCGAAAATGTCGAAGTCGACCTCCGTGGCGATGTCTGTGTGGGGAGGTGAAGGAGGGGTCCTAGGCCGTTTGGCGGTGGCAAGGGCAGAAGGTTGGTGAGATTCCGCCACTTCTGCTTCCGGTGCGGCGGTGCGGGATGCTCCTGCCACCTCAGCGCTTGCCGCTGGTGCAGGCCTCGCATGCCGCGGAGGTTGCTGGCGAACTCCTTGTCGCGCCGTGGCCTTGCCGGTCGCCTTCTTGCCGGGAACATCACCGCTCGAAGAGGGCTGGCTTGCCGGGATGCCAGACGTGGCCTTTCGAAGGACGCGTTTCGTCTTTTTTAGGGCTGGGAGCTCTTCCTGCGGCTCTTCTTCGGTCGTTTCCTCACCAGACGAGCTCTCAGGAGCTGCGCCGCTCTCTTCCCCGGCGGCCATATCTTCTCTGGCAAGTTTCTCTTGCACCACAACCTCTGCGTCGCGGGATTCCCACTCTGTGAAGCCAACGCTGCCAGCCTGTGCGGCAAGATTTGCCTCTTCTGCCCTGGTGGCGATATACGCCACCTCCTCGTCGGTGGTGGCTCGAATGGGATCATCTTCTACCCAGATGGCTTTCTCCGTCAGGTTGTCAAAGAATTTTTGCGCCTCCTCTTCGGTTGGCTCAGCCCAGGTCGCGTCAAGACCGTGGGCGTTGAATACTGGCATAAAGGCAATGATTGACCCCAGAGAAGAATTGTTGCACAAGGGGACAATCCTTGCCGGAAGTTGATGCTTGTCGTCACGCTGGAGCAATCTTTGACGGAGAGCACCAAGCTGCATAGCAGTCAAGTTATTATTCAGGCCCGGGCGCAGCCTCATGATATCTGCTGCGTTCCGGTACTCCCAAGCTGGCCTTCCCCTGTTCTGAAGGGGGGCAATTCAGCGTCGAAGGAAATCAAAAGCGACCATCTCCATTGTCAGCCCGGCAGCTTTCAGGCGAAGTATTCTGGTGGTGGCGATTGTGAGCTTCTCGTCCTCCGCGGCAAGGTCACTCCAATCGCTGCCGCGGACCACCTTCTACCGTCGTGGCGAACAGAACGGATGGGGATCTGCTTCTTTGATCCAGCACCACTCAGACCGCCATTCGTCCCACTTTTCCCGGTAAACTTCCTCTGGATATATCTCTTTATTCCAAGCTCTCGGGATCCAGGCGACGGAACTAGAAAGTGCCTCCCCCTTTTGGAGGGGGGGGGGGAAGAAATAATGATGGAAAAGAGCGGTACTGGGAAGAACTCCGACAAATTTTTCGCAAAGGTGGGCGAAAACTGACATGCACATTATAGCATTCGGCGTGAAATCAAGGACGTGAAGGCCATAGGTGTACATGATATCAATGAAGAAATCCGAAAAAGGAGGGCAAAGTCTGCAATAGAAGTAAGCAACAAAGAATCGGTATCTATCAGGACCGCTTTCAGAACAGGCATCTGGGATCACGCGACTGGCGGGGTGAGCTTGCGTCTCCCTCGCCCACATGCACTGGTACCGGCGCTTCAGAGCTCTTGCGTCAAGTGATGGGGCGAAGACGACGAATTTCTTCCGCATCTTCACCATCTCACTCTCCGGAACGTCGGCCTTCGTATCCTTGCCTTTGCCTTTGCTGGTCTTGGGCGGCATGGCGACTGCGAGGGGGGGGGGGCGAGGATGAGGTGGGTATGGGAAGCTGCGAGCGGATGGGGAGGAAAGCTTCGCTCTGAGTTCAAGAGAAGGAAGGTGATGGCGGATTCCAGATTGAGAAGAAGAGGGGAAGGGTAAATAGGCCGCGCCTCTGCGGTTTCCTTTTTACGAGGAAGGAGCGAGGCCGCCTTTTTACTGCCCAATGTAAACACGCCTCTACAAGCACGCTGCGGCCGCGACCGTTCAGCGCACGCACCCCATGTCTCGTATTTAATGCGCGTAGTGGGGGATATAGTAAGCAAATCATCACAAGGCAGTTAATCCCCAGCCACGTGTGCCCGTGCACTGTTTGGGCCTAGCCCAACAACGCCCCGCATTAGTGTATGGCCTAGGCCCGGGGGCTCCTGTCGGTGTACTAAGTACTGGGACGTTAGTACCCCATACTTGTGCACGGGCAGTTGTAGCCAAGCCCGCGGCAAGGCTTGCCGGGAGAATAACTGGAGAATAATGCAAGGTTGTCAAGGAATCATTCAGATTGAAGATCAAAGGTCAGGTCAATAAGATTCGGAGACTGAAGTCTAGGCCCCCGGCAAGATCTTGCCGGGGTGGCTCACAAACCCCGTCAAGGTTCGGTCCCGGCAAGATTTGCGCCCCGGCAGGATCTTACAAATATACAACCGCTTTAGCATAGCGACAGGTCTGACATCATGGGTCCCTCTGTGGGTGCGTGGCAACGCATCAATGGAGGAGAGCTTAAGCGGTGCTGATGGGATGGCCCCTTTTCCCATCCCCAAGAAAGTGAGACACCTAAACGGACACCTCACGGTGCATTAAATGCATTCGTCCTAATCCATCAGTGGTTAGGTATGATAATCCTGTAGCTACTTTAAACCTCAATGTATGTACATTTCGCCACTGTGGTTGCCCCTTCGAGCGTATAAAAGGAGGCCCAAGGCGACTGCTACAGGAGATGATTTTTTCCGGTCCATTCTGCATGTGTAGCTGCTCGTGGAATGCACTATTCACTGTAAGTGCTCCTGCAGCCTGGGCTCAAGAACATCAACAATAAACCAAGGCAGGAGTGATCAGCGGCCCGAACCTGGGTAAAAAATCGCCCCCGCGCCGATCATTAGTTCTGCTCTTTGTGCATACCTCTCTCCCTGCCGAACCGTAAAGGGGTCACTCGAGATCCCATAGGTGTCGAACACCGACAGTCCGTATGATTTGAAATACGTGCGCACAAACAATGAGAAAGCGTTCCTGGAAATCTCGGCCCAAAAAAGGACGTTTAGTAATTCTAAAAGGGACTACAGGATGAAAAACAATAGTTTTGGCAGTTAATGTTTGAGATTCGATGGTGCCGTAGATCCGTTTGGTCATCCGGTGTTACGAGCCACACCCATGGATAGCTAGAATAGTGTGTTAGGCTCAGGCTAGAGCAGAAACGGGGAACAAACTGATGAAAGAATGATCATACCGAGGGAATTCACTCAGAACTAACAAGAATGATAACGTGCTCCGACTGGAGCGGTTTAGGAACTGCTGGAAGGCTCTAGGGGAATAAAGATGGTATGATTTCTAATTTTTATGTCCGTATGATTTGAAATACGTGCACACAAACCCCGAGAAAGCGTTCCTGGAAATCTCGACACAAAAAAGGACGTTTAGTAATTCTAAAAGGGACTACAGGATGAAAAACAAAAGTTTTGGCAGTTAAAGTTTGAGATTCGATGGTGCCGTCAATCCGTTTGGTCATCAGGTGTTACGAGCCACACCATGGATAGCTAGAATAGTGTGTTAGGCTCAGACTAGAGAAGAAATTGAGAACAAACTGATGAAAGAATGATCATACCGAGGGAATTCACTCAGAACTAGCAAGAATGATAACGTGCTCCGACTGGAGCGGTTTAGGAAATGCTGGAAGGCTCTAGGGCAATAAAGATGGAATGATTTCTAATTTTTAGGTCTGTATGGTTTGAAATACGTGCACACAAACACCGAGAAAGCGTTCCTGGAAATCTCGGCCCAAAAAAGGACGTTTAGTAATTCTAAAAGGACTACAGGATGAAAACAAAAGTTTTGGCAGTTAATGTTTGAGATTCGATGGTGCCAGAAATCCGTTTGGTCATCAGGTGTTACGAGCCACACCCATGGATAGCCGGAATAGTGTGCTAGGCTCAGACTAGAGAAGAAACGGGGAACAAACTGATGAAAGAATTATCATACCGAGGGAATTCACTCAGAACTAACAAGAATGATAACGTGCTCCGACTGGAGCGGTTTAGGAACTACTGGAAGGCTCTAGGGGGAATAAAGATGGAATGACTTCTAATTTTTAGGTCCGTATGATTTAAAATACGTGCACACAAACCCCGAGAAAGCGTTCCTGGAAATCTCGGCCCAAAAAAGGACGTTTAGTAATTCTAAAAGGGACTACAGGATGAAAAATAAAAGTTTTGGCAGTTAAAGTTTCTCGGTGATTCATGGGTGTGGCTCGTAACACCTGATGACAAACCGATCTACGGCACCATAAATCTCAAACTTTAACTACCAAAACTATTATTTTTCATCATGTAGTCCCTTTTAGAATTACTAAACGTCCTTTTTTGGGCCGAGATTTCCAGGAACGCTTTCTCGGGGTTTGTGTGCACGTATTTCAAACCATACGGACCTAAAAATTAGAAATCATTCCATCTTTATTCCCCTAGAGCCTTCCAGCAGTTCCTAAACCGCTCCAGTCGGAGCACGTTATCATTCTTGTTAGTTCTGAGTGAATTCCCTCGGTATGATAATTCTTTCATCAGTTTGTTCCCCGTTTCTGCTCTAGCCTGAGCCTAACACACTATTCTAGCTATCCATTGGTGTGGCTCGTAACACCTGATGACCAGACGGATCAACGGCACCATTGAATCTCAAACTTTAACTGCCAAAACTTTTGTTTTTCATTCTGTAGTCCCTTTTAGAATTACTAAACGTCCTTTTTTGTGTCGAGATTTCCAGGAACGCTTTCTCGGGGTTTGTGTGCACGTATTTCAAATCATATGGACCTAAAAATTAGAAGTCATTCCAGATTTATTCCTCTAGAGCCTTCCAGCAGTTCCTAAACCGCTCCAGTCGGAGCACGTTATCATTCTTGTTAGTTCTGAGTGAATTCCCTCGGTATGATAATTCTTTCATCAGTTTGTTCCCCGTTTCTTCTCTAGTCTGAGCCTAGCACACTATTCTAGCTATACATGGGTGTGGCTCGTAACACCTGATGACCAAACGGATTTACGGCACAATTGAATCTCAAACTTTAACTGCCAAAACTTTTGTTTTTCATCCTGTAGTCCCTTTTAGAATTACTAAACGTCCTTTTTTGGGCCGAGATTTCCAGGAACGCTTTCTCGGGGTTTGTGTGCACGTATTTCAAATCATACGGACCTAAAAATGAGAAGTCATTCCATCTTTATTCCCCTAGAGCCTTCCAGCAGTTCCTAAACCGCTCCAGTCAGAGCACGTTATCATTCTTGTTAGTTCTGAGTGTATTCCCTCGGTATGATCATTCTTTCATCAGTTTGTTACCCGTTTCTTCTCTAGTCTGAGCCTAGCACTCTATTCTACCTATCCATGAGTGTGGCTCGTAACACCTGATAACTAAACGGATCTACGGCACCATCGAATCTCAAACTTTAACTGCCAAAACTTTTGTTTTTCATTCCGTAGTCCCTTTTAGAATTACTAAACGCCCTTTTTTGTGCCGAGATTTCCAGGAACGCTTTCTCGTGGTTTCTGTGCACATATTTCAAATCATACGGACCTAAAAATTAGAAGTCATTCCATCTTTATTGCCCAAGAGCCTTCTAGCAGTTCTTAAACCGTCCAGTCGGAGCACGTTATCATTCTTGTTAGTTTGTTCATCGTTTTAGAATTACTAAACGTCCTTTTTTGGGCCGAGATTTCCAGGAACGCTTTCTCGGGGTTTGTGTGCACGTATTTCAAATCATACAGACCTAAAAATTACAAGTCATTCCATCTTTATTCCCCTAGAGCCTTCCAGCAGTTCCTAAACCGCTCCAGTCGGAGCACGTTATCATTATTGTTAGTTCTGAGTGAATTCCCTCGGTATGATCATTTTTTCATCAGTTTGTTAACCGTTTCTTCTCTAGTATGAGCCTAGCACACTATTCTAGCTATCCATGGGTGTGGCTCGTAACACCTGATGACCAAACGGATCTACGGCACCATCGAATCTCAAACTTTAACTGCCAAAACTTTTGTTTTTCATTCTGTAGTCCCTTTTAGAATTACTAAACGTCCTTTTTTGTGTCGAGATTTCCAGGAACGCTTTCTCGGGGGTTGTCTGCATGTATTTCAAATCATATGGACCTAAAAATTAGAAATCATTCCATCTTTATTCCCCTAGAGCCTTCCAGCAGTTCCTAAACTGCTCCAGTCGGAGCACGTTATCATTCTTGTTAGTTCTGAGTGAATTCCCTCGGTATGATCATTCTTTCATCAGTTTGTTCCCCATTTCTGCTCTAGCCTGAGCCTAACACACTATTCTAGCTATCCATGGGTTTGGCTCGTAACACCTGATGACCAAACGGATCTACGACACCATCGAATCTCAAACCTTAACTGCCAAAACTTTTGTTTTTCATCCTGTAGTCCCTTTTAGAATTACTAAACGTCCTTTTTTGGGCCGAGATTTCCCGGAATGCTTTCTCGGGGGTTGTGTGCACGTATTTCAATTCATACGGACCTTAAAATTAGAAGGCATTCCATATTTATTCCCCTAGAGCCTTCCAGCTGTTCCTAAACCGCTCCAGTCGGAGCACGTTATCATTCTTGTTCGTTCTGAGTGAATTCCCTCGGTATGATCATTCTTTCATCAGTTTGTTCCCTGTTTCTTCTCTAGTCTGAGCCTAGCACTCTATTCTAGCTATCCATGGGTGTGGCTCGTAAGACCTGATGACCAAACTGATCTATGGCACCATCGAATCTCAAACTTTAACAGCCAAAACTTTGTTTTTCATCCTGTAGTCCCTTTTAGAATTACTAAACGTCCTTTTTTGGGCCGAGATTTCCAGGAACGCTTTCTCGGGGTTTGTGTGCACGTATTTCAAATCATACGGACCTAAAAATTAGAAGTCATTCCATATTTATTCCCCTAGAGCCTTCCAGCAGTTCCTAAACCGCTCCAGTCGGAGCACGTTATCATTCTTGTTAGTTCTGACTGAATTCCCTCGGTATGATCATTCTTTCATTAGTTTGTTCCCCGTTTCTTCTCTAGTATGAGCCTAGCACACTATTCTAGCTATCCATGGGTGTGGCTCGTAACACCTGATGACCAAACTGATCTACGGCACCATCGAATCTCAAACTTTAACTTCCAAAACTTTTTTTTTTCATCATGTAGTCCCTTTTAGAATTACTAAACGTCCATTTTTGGGCCGAGATTTCCAGGAACGTTTTCTCGGCGTTTGTGTGCACGTATTTCAAATCATACGGACCTAAAAATTACAAGTCATTCCATCTTTATTCCCCTAGAGCCTTCCAGTTGTTCCTAAACCGCTCCAGTCGGAGCACGTTATCATTCTTGTTAGTTCTGCGTGAATTCCCTCGGTATGATCATTTTTTCATCAGTTGGTTCCCCATTTCTGCTCTAGCCTGAGCCTAGCACACTATTCTAGCTATCCATGGGTGTGGCTCGTAACACCTGATGACCAAACGGATCTACGGCACCATCGAATCTCAAACTTTAACTGCCAAAACTTTTGTTTTTCATCATGTAGTCCCTTTTAGAATTACTAAACATCATTTTCTGGGCCGAGATTTCCAGGAATGCTTTCTCGGAGTTTGTGTGCATGTATTTCAAATCATACGGACCTAAAAATTAGAAATCATTCCATCTATATTCCCCTAGAGCCTTCCAGCAGTTCCTAAACCGCTCTAGTCGGAGCACGTTATCATTCTTGTTAGTTCTAAGTAAATTCCCTCGGTATGTTCATTCTTTCATCAGTTTGTTCTCCATTTCTTCTCTAGTCTGAGCCTAACACACTATTCTAGCTGTCCATGGTGTGGCTCATAACACCTGATGACCAAACGGATCTACGGCACCATTGAATCTCAAACTTTAACAGCCAAAACTTTTGTTTTTCATACTGTAGTCCCTTTTAGAATTACTAAACGTCCTTTTTTGGGCCGAGATTTCAAGGAACGCTTTCTCGGGGTTTGTGTGCACGTATTTCAAATCATACGGACCTAAAAATTAGAAATCATTCCATCTTTATTCCCCTAGAGCCTTCCAACAGTTCCTAAACAGCTGCAGTCGGAGCACGTTATCATTCTTGTTAGTTCTGAGTGAATTCCGTCGGTATGATAATTCTTTCATTAGTTTGTTCCCCGTTTCTTCTCTAGTCTGAGCCTAGCACACTATTCTAGCTATCCATGGGTGTGGCTCGTAACACCTGATGACCAAACGGATCTATGGCACCATCGAATCTCAAACTTTAACAGCCAAAACTTTTGTTTTTCATCTTGTAGTCCCTTTTAGAATTACTAAACATCCTTTTTTGGGCCGAGATTTCCAGGAACGCTTTTCTCGGGGTTTGTATGCACGTATTTCAAATCATACGGACCTAAAAATTAGCAGTCATTCCATCTTTATTCCCCTAGAGCCTTCCAGTTGTTCCTTAACCGCTCCAGTCAGAGCACGTTATCATTCTTGTTAGTTCTGAGTGAATTCCCTCGGTATGATCATTCTTTCATCAGTTTGTTCTCCATTTCTTCTCTAGTCTGAGCCTAACACACTATTCTAGCTATCCATGGTGTGGATCGTAACACCTGATGACCAAACGGATCTACAACACCATCGAATCTCAAACTTTAACTGCCAAAACTATTGTTTTTCATCATGTAGTCCAATTTAGAATTACTAAACATCCTTTCTCGGGGTTTGTGTGCACGTATTTCAAATCATACGGACCTAAAAATTAGAAGTCATTCCATATTTATTTCCCTAGAGCCTTCCAGCAGTTCCTAAACCGCTCCAGTCGGAGCACGTTATCATTCTTGTTAGTTCTGAGTGAATTCCGTCGCTATGATCATTCTTTCATCAGTTTGTTCCCCGTTTCTTCTCTAGTATGAGCCTAGCACACTATTCTAGCTATCCATGGGTGTGGCTCGTAACACCTGATGACCAAACGGATCTACGGCACCATCGAATCTCAAACTTTAACTGCCAAAACTTTTGTTTTTCATTCTGTAGTCCCTTTTAGAATTACTAAACGTCCTTTTTTGTGTCGAGATTTCCAGGAACGCTTTCTCGGGGTTTGTGTGCACATATTTCAAATCATACGGACCTTAAAATTAGAAGTCATTCCATCTTTATTCCCCTAGATCCTTCCAGCAGTTCCTAAACCGCTCCAGTCGGAGCACGTTATCATTCTTGTTAGTTCTGAGTGAATTCCCTCGGTATGATAATTCTTTCATCAGTTTATTCCCCGTTTCTTCTCTAGTCTAAGCCTAGGACACTATTCTAGCTATCCATGGGTATGGCTCTTAACACTTGATGACCAAACGGATGTACGGCACCATCGAATCTCAAACTTTAACTGCCAAAACTATTGTCTTTCATCATGTAGTCCATTTTAGAATTACTAAATGTCCTTTTTTCTGCCGAGATTTCCAGGCACGCTTTCTCGCGGTTTGTGTGCATTTATTTCAAACCATACGGACCTAAAAATTAGAAATCATTCCATCTTTATTCCCCTAGAGCCTTCCAGCAGTTCCAAAACCGCTCCAGTCGGAGCACGTTATCATTCTTGTTAGTTCTGAGTGAATTCCCTCGGTATGATAATTCTTTCATCAGTTTGTTCCCAGTTTCTCCTCTAGTCTGAGCCTAGCACAGTATTCTAGCTATCCATGGGTGTGGCTCGGAACACCTGATGGCCAAACGGATCTACGGCACCATCGAATCTCAAACTTTAACTGCCAAAACTTTTGTTTTTCATTTTGTACTCCCTTTTAGAATTACTAAACGTCCTTTTTTGTGTCGAGATTTCCAGGAATGCTTTCTCGGGGTTTGTGTGCACGTATTTCAAATCCTACGGACCTAAAAATTAGAAATCATTCCATCTTTATTCCCCTAGAGCCTTCCAGCAGTTCCTAAACCGCTCCAGTCGGAGCACGTTATCATTCTTGTTAGTTCTAAGTGAATTCCTTCGGTACGATAATTCTTTCATTAGTTTGTTTCCCGTTTCTTCTCTAGTCTGAGCCTAGCACACTATTCTAGCTATCCATGGGTGTGGCTCGTAACACCTGATGACCAAACGGATCTACAGCACCATCGAATCTCAAACTTTAACTACCAAAACTATTTTTTTTCATTCTGTAGTCCCTTTTAGAATTACTAAATGTCCTTTTTTGGGCCGAGATTTCCAGGAACGCTTTCTCGGGGTATGTGTGCACGTATTTCAAATCATATGGACCTAAAAATTAGTAATCATTCCATCTTTATTCCCCTAGAGCCTTCCAGCAGTTCCTAAACCGCTCCAGTCGGAGCACGTTATCATTATTGTTAGTTCTGAGTGAATTCCCTCGGTATGATCATTCTTTCATCAGTTTGTTCCCCGTTTCTTCTCCAGTCTGAGCCTAGCACACTATTCTAGCTATCCATGGGTGTGGCTCGTAACACCTGATGACCAAACGGATCTACGGCACCATCGAATCTCAAACTTTAACTGCCAAAACTATAGTTTTTCATCCTGTAGTCCCTTTTAGAATTACTAAACGTCCTTTTTTGGGCCGAGATTTCCAGGAACGCTTTCTCGGGGTTTGTGTGCACATATTTCAAATCATACGGACCTAAAAATTAGAAGTCATTCCATCTTTATTCCCCTTTCATAGTTTGACTATTTGCTTTATCAGTAAGTACGAGTATCTGTGAAATGAATTGGATTATGCAATGATCGAGTTAATTCTCGGATAGGTGACTACCATGTTGAGTACCGGATTATTAGTGACTAGTAACCTACCCACTGGTTGATACTGTCATGTTGAGATCACTGTCTATGATTATTTTGGAGTTCATCCGGCATCCGGCAGTAGCAGTGGCTTAAGCATACTGGTTATCGGAGTGTCAGCCATGACGGAAATATTATTCGGGGATTAGATATTTCATGGTTGACCTTGAGTCACCTGTCCGGACATATCCGTGCAGCCACATTTGCCGGTATGGGACGGCCTTGACTTGGTCTGATCGCGTGCTCTTTCACTGGTACCGCCCGACAGGGAAGGTTATGCGTGCGCGCTACCCTGGCCCGGTAGGCGGCGATAACCTTCTGAGCCCAGTTGAGTTTTGTGCCGGCGTCCCCGTTTGGGACAGTTCAGTTTGGCCACGACGGTGGCAGGTGTCACGAGGTGACACAGGGGCCACCCAGGGCTTGACTCCGGGGGAGGATGATTGCCGGTGGTACGATGGGAGAGTCACGGGTCAGGCAGGTTTCGTTGGAGCAACGCTGATCCACCCGAATGGGATCACGAGGTCAGTGCTCCATAGTGTGGGTAAAGTGCGCAACCTCTGCAGAGTGTAAAATCTATTCGAATAGCCGTGTCCACGATATTGGACAGTCCGTCCAGACCTCACTAGGTGGTCAACCATGGTAGTGATGATAATGATGGAAGAACTCGTCATATGATCAGAAGTACTCGGTGGTTCATGAGTATTCTGAGGGTTGTGAGACAACCCGGAGGAGAGTAAGTTTGTCAGACTTGTCGTGCAGATGGAATCAGGTATTTGATATGTTAGCCATGGGATGGCTGTGAGTTGAGTGGTCGGATGACCACATGCTTGGGGATTGGACTTGGTAGAGGTTCGGATTGGAGCCTGAGATTATTTGAAGTATGGATTTAATACGCTTTACCTTACTGCAGTCATTTCAGTAGCTACCTTGCTAGATAACCATGCTAGTTAATTTTGGATTGCTATGATGTTGTCTTGCTTTAATGCTGATGTTTGTTGTGAGCTTCCAAGTACATTCAAAGTACTCACCTGGCGTGTCATGCCAGTTTGCAGGTCATGCCGTGATTGCTTGCTTGCCGAGGTTCCTGTGCTTGCGATCTATGATACGCGTTCTAGCCAGAGTCCCTACGGAGTGGAGTCCATCACCGTCGTCATTGTTCCGCTGCCGAGAGAGTTACTCCGCTGTTAGCATAGAGCTACCTCGGGCAGGCATAGTGTTGCCGTGCTGATGTAATCCTTGTACCGTTGTAACCATATCTATTGCAATAAAGAGCTGATTTGTTCTATGCCAACAGTGCCGTATTCTAGAAGACTTGTCCTTGGGCTGGAATACGGGGCGTTCTGGTTTACTCTGAGCTGGGGTGCCACAGAAGTTGGTATCAGAGCAGGTCTGGCTATAGGACGCGCGGTCTAGGTGCGAGCGTTAGTAACCGGTAGTTTAGGACCCGGTTGGTTTGCTGCACTTGTTTGTTGCATTTGTTTGTGCATAGCATGCATATAGACTAGATATTTTATCACTAACGATGGATCTGGCGAGTGTGGGTGGCATCGGTTTCGATTCACTACCTGCGCTCTCCAGTTTGCATATTTGTTCCTTGGTGTGGTGTCATCTTCGTCCCAGCGGAGTGATGCCAAGGTGCTTGGTGGTGTCGATCACTAGCAAGATTGATGCACTGGTACCACACCAATATATTCTCTTCAGTCACCCTATCGTTTCGGTGATAGACAAGTTCTATCCCGGATCGTGCCATTCCACTAACCATTTCGGTAACCCTTACTGATCCTTGTTATCAGAAAAGGGCAATGCCTGCAAGCCTTTCTCTCCACCACTATCTTATTCCGCCACCTATTCTTTGGACGTGTACGGTTTTCTTCCGTACGCTTGATGATGATGTGGTCGTAACTTCTGTGTTCCATCCATGTTAAGCCCATGTTTGGTGTAGCCTTGTTTACACCAACTTCCTTCCACACATTGATTCACTTTCGTGCACATCACCACAGCATGTTAGACAGTAATACCGGAGTTCTTGCGAGATTTGTGTGCTTAACTAGGAATGCATATTATTGCCATGAATAGCTTTAGAATGTGATATTGCTTGTGTGTGTGATCTTGCTGCTTTGTGTGCTTTTGTTTAGTCGTTTATTTTGTTGTTTTTGGGCCCTTGGTGTTACCTTATTTTCCCCTTAAGGAAGTTGCTCCCCGACCCTGAACCCAAAGAGTCAGTGAAGAGACAACCATTTGGAAGCTCAGCCCAGCAATATGGAATTTCTCGCCGACTGCCTGATATTGAGAATATTTGGTCTGATTATAAATGATATCTTGGCTGGATTGATTATCAGCATCAAGTATACCTCAGTGTGCAATTTTCACAGCGGCAATGATCAAATCAGCAAGATGGCAAGATGTGTGCATGATCCACAGTGCATTCCGTGCCGAAGGTATGATTCATATATGCAAGGTTTGAGTCTGCTATGAGTACAATTTGAACCCGGCCATGTCTTGGAAGCAAGCCAGAATGTACTTAGTGTTCAGCAAGAAGGATAGCCGAATACCCTGTTGCGTACAACAAGTAACCGACAGCAGAAACGGTAAGGTATCTACATAATAGTGAGCTGTATGGGACACGGATGAACCCTTGTCTGTCTTTCTTTGGTGACGGCACCACGCCTGTGTTCTGAGCTATTTCCAGCCGTCCGGGGTGGATGCCGATTTTTATTTCTCTTGTCAACAACTGTCCATGTTCTGAGCTGCTTTTCGGCCGTCTCGGGCAGCTGTTGAATTTCTCTTCGTAGCAATGACCCTATGCTCTGAGCTGTTTTTTTTTTCGGCCGTCTTAGGGAGTTGCTACTTTCTTCTTATCGATACCGTCTCATGCTCTGAGCTGCTTTTCAGCCGTCTTGAGTCGGGGTTGAGTTATTCCAGTAAAAGTCCCAGATCTGAGTTGTAAAGACCGTTCTGGTGGATACTGGTTTATTTGCCGGTTTTATCCAAGGGTTCAGACGATCGTTACCTACAGCTACAACTTATAAAGTAATATGCCTGCCGGAATGTCGCACCCGATAATACATATGGTCACACGGAGAATCAAGAACACATAAAGCCAAGTTCTTTCAGTAAAGGATCCAGGCAAAGAGAACTATAATGAAAAAGCAAGATTGGCCATACAGATATGGTAATGGTGGCAAGATCAACATGGTATAGATACTCAGAGAAACCTGGCTCGGTACCAGTCACCATGGGTACACACCCACGGGGTCTATTCTATTTGCAAGGACCCCATATCAAGACAACTCGCCCCGCCAACCAGATATGCTTAGAATTGTCAGAAGAGGGCAACCAAGCTGGTCAGTCTCGAAGCATGTGTCCTCACAGATGGGAATCAGTTAAAGACTAACCTGCCGGGAACAAGATTCTGCTGCTAGGACTCCTGTCAGTCAAGTCCATGGATAATATCACAATAAGACCGTACACCTCTATGCTGGTCATGACAGGTGACAGTCAAATATTTGGTAGGAGCCTTATACCCAAGACAGTGAAGATACCCAAGATGACCCAGCAATCCGTGTGAGAAGTCAGATTCCGCCAGGAGAATGGTACGATTTACAATACTATTTTTGAGCCTGGAGGACACACATCCATTTGAAGTCACCCACTGAAATGAGTAAAAGATTTTGTGTCCACCAAGAGAATCTGTTCACAACTTAGTGAATGGTTGTTCATATTGGACCCCGTCATGACACGTCCATGAGGAACCACCCTCAGACTTATGAACAGGACACATAGTTCGGTCAGAATAATTTATTGCCCCAGACATGGTAGCAGAAAAAAAGGAGTAAAGTCAGAGTAATAAATGAGTTAAGATTTGCCAGAAAAGGGTCAAGTAAAGCAAACCACCCCGAAGCAAGGCAGTCAGTCATATGAAATTCAGCAGGAACATTATACAAAGGTCAAAAGGAAACCCGAGTTGGAAACGGTTTCCTTAAGTGGAAATATTCAAGTTCGATCCCTGAGCAACCAAATCTCGAGGACGAGATTTCTTTAAGGGGGGTAGGTTTGTAACACCCTGGATTTTGCCCATTTTCTTTTGCTTTTAATTTTGGTCCGGATTTGCTTTTCTGTGACTTAGTGGTCTTGAAACCTGGATGGATCACCCTTCATTTTTCTTCCCGAGTGGCTTGCCAACCTCAAAACCATCCCAAGAGCTCGCCATTTCCATCCTGGACTAATCCCAATACTCTTTTCTTGGGAATATTCCTTTTTCTATTAAAGGAATAACTCTGTTTGCCCTGAGTTGTGAAGCAACTCATATTTCTATCATTCCCAAAATTCTCAAATAATTCCCATAAATCCTTTGGGACATATCTTATACAGATATGTCAAAATATTCCTTGCCATGCCCAAAAATATTTCCCAAATATTCCTTTTCTGATTCTGCCCCAGCTGGCAGTTTGTGAAGCAAGTACCCTTTATATCTGCTTGCTTGCTCTCAAACTTTTTGTGCACTCTTTCCTTTCCATATCATTGCCACATGCCAAAATTCAACTTTATTTGGATAATAAATCTCTCTTGGCTAATTTCCAAAGTTTCTGGGCAACTGGAATCTTTGTGAAGCAAGTGCTAGCTAGGAGTATCCAAATGAGTTGAATTTTTGTAAGTATCTTCCTATGCTCAATTCATGACTCTCCACCAAGTTTCAACCCTATCCAATCATCAATGTGATCACAGCATCAAATCTTTGTTTCTGGTAATTATTATGGGTTGTGAAGCAACTATAATTTTTATTGCTCCATAATTCATGAATAATTTCCAGAACATGCTTCTACCCATATCTCTCTTCTCCATAAAATTTGGGCTCAATATATCTAGCCAATTTCTCCCAAGAATTCCATCTAGTTTCTGTCCAGATTCAGGCACTGTGAAGGAAGTACCATTTTGGTTTATCCAAATGGTATGAAATTTATACAGTACCTTCATATGCCCATATCAATCATCTCCTCCAAATTTCGTCCCAATCCCATGTCATATGTGGGTGCCACTTCAATATTTGCAATTCTGGACAGTATGGTCATTTGAACAGCAAGTGCTATCTACACTCCTCCATTTGGACTGAAACATGGCCATCGTGATCATCTTAGCATGTTATCACCCCATGCCAAATATCAGAGTCTAGATCCTGCTCGATCTCCCCCAGCCCACTCCAAACACCTTGCTGTTCTGGATAGACGTGCTAGCTGTGGTCACCTCGAGTGCCACTATGCTCGTTTCTTTCCTCCTTGACCTCATATGTTGAATGACCGATCGAGTTGACATGGTGGAGTTGACCAGGAAACGTGGAAATGCCGCGTCCACGTGGTGACCGCCGCCCTGGCGAGCAGTGGTCATGAGCTGCGTCGTTTCTTGTCGGGGCCCCTCTCCTCCTTGTCGTTCCCGCGCGAACGATCATGTCCAACAGCCTCCCCTCGTCGTCGCCTTCCTCCCTGGATAAATTCCCCCCTCTCCCGTCTCTTCCTGTGCAGTGCACAGCCGCGCCCGTAACATGGCCGCCCCTGTCGCCGACGTAACCGGTCGATGGAGCCCTCCCGAACCTCCCCGGCCGCGCCTGAACCCTCTCCGCCCTCCGTGAAGCTCGCGGATGCTTCTCCTCCCCTCCAGGCGAGCTCCCGAAGCATCGGGACGACGGTGCAGGTGGCACCGTGGCCGTGCCCGGACCTCGTCGTCGCTCGCCTATATAAGGGCCTTCCGAGCCCCTTCCGACCTCACCATCGCACTCACCGCACTCGACTACCCCTCCCTAGCCACCTGCCCGAGCCGGAAAAGCCCTCCCCGCCGCCCATTGCCTCCATGGCCGCCGCCACCTCGTGCTCAAATTCGAGGAGGCCGAGCCCTCTCTCTCTCCGTTCTGACCTCACCAGCGTCTTCATTGAGCTCCATTTACCCTCCCCACTACCTCGTTCCATCACCGGAGCCGCCGTCGCCTCGCCCGAGATCAGCCGGAGGCTGCTTCTGCCGGAGTTCACACCGTCATGGCCAGGGCCCTTCCCGGCCCCCGTTTCGCTGCGGGATGGATGCGGCGCCGCCCCCTGAGGCCACCGGTGCCCCTGCCTTGGCTGGGGGTGGCCGGAGGCAGCAGCTTCGGTCGCCAGCCGTGCCCTGTCCGCCTCCTCTGTCCGCCAATGCCCCCGCAGCTACGGCCTCTCCACAACGCACGAGGGCCCCTTGCCGGGCGCGGCGTCGTCTTCTGCACCCGCCGGTGGCCGGAGCTCGGTCAGAGTCGGCCTAAGTCGCCGGTCCGGCGTCGGCCTCGCCTGTGCCTCGCCTCCTCTGTTCTGGTCCTCGGGAGGAAGAAGAAGGAGACAGGAGAGAGAGAGGGAGGTCAACCGTGGGCCCCGCCTGTAAGCCTCACAGGCGTCGACCCCACCCCGGGCCCGCGCAGTTTTAAGTGGAGACGTATTCTAGAGAATACGTTTTCATCTAAAGAAAGCGTATTTTGAATCTACTTCGGCTGAGAAATCGTTTTCCCGTGTAGAAGACGTATTTCAGCCGAGTGCGCTTTCTGTTTAGCCGCCAGGGGCCTGTTTGTGAATAATTTATTTGCAGATTGGTCCCAGTACTTCGAACGGCTATAACTTTTCAACCGAGACTCCGATCGAGGTGAATCCAACGCCCACGTCTTCGTCTCGTCGAGCCCGTTCTGATGGAGTCATTTTCATAATGTTTACACACAGTGGAAATGACCCTTTTGCCCTTGTCCGTAAACAGCCCCTCTGAGAGAGAACTGTTTCCGGCAGTCAACTCCGCGAGATTTCCGCACTTCTTCCCGATGGTTCCTTCATCTCCAGGCAAGCCACAACTCTCATCTGCATCATCGCATTGCAATGTCATAGTTTGACTATTTGCTTTATCAGTAAGTACGAGTATCTGTGAAATGAATTGGATTATGCAATGATCGAGTTAATTCTCGGATAGGTGACTACCATGTTGAGTACCGGATTATTAGTGACTAGTAGCCTACCCACTGGTTGATACTGTGATGTTGAGATCACTGTCTATGATTATTTTGGAGTTCATCCGGCAGTTCGTAGAGATGAATTAGTAGCAGTGGCTTAAGCATACTGGTTATCGGAGTGTCAGCCATGACGGAAATATTATTCGGGGATTAGATATTTCATGGTTGACCTTGAGTCACCTGTCCGGACTTATCCGTGCAGCCACATTTGCCGGTATGGGATGGCCTTGACTTGGTCTGATCGCGTGCTCTTTCACCGGTACCGCCCGACAGGGAAGGTTATGCGTGCGCGCTACCCTGGCCCGGTAGGCGGCGATAACCTTGTGAGCCCAGTTGAGTTTTGTGCCGACGTCCCCGTTTGGGACAGTTCAGTTTGGCCACGACGGTGGCAGGTGTCACGAGGTGACACAGGGGCCACCCAGGGCTTGACTCCGGGGGAGGATGATTGCCGGTGGTACGATGGGAGAGTCACGGGTCAGGCAGGTTTCGTTGGAGCAACGCTGATCCACCCGAATGGGATCACGAGGTCAGTGCTCCATAGTGTGGGTAAAGTGCGCAACCTCTGCAGAGTGTAAAATCTATTCGAATAGCCGTGTCCACGGTATTGGACAGTCCGTCCAGACCTCACTAGGTGGTCAACCATGGTAGTGATGATAATGATGGAAGAACTCGTCGTATGATCAGAAGTACTTGGTGGTTCATGAGTATTCTGAGGGTTGTGAGACAACCCGGAGGAGAGTAAGTTTGTCAGACTTGTCGTGCAGATGGAATCAGGTATTTGATATGTTAGCCATGGGATGGCTGTGAGTTGAGTGGTCGGATGACCACATGCTTGGGGATTGGACTTGGTAGAGGTTCGGATTGGAGCCTGAGATTATTTGAAGTATGGATTTAATACGCTTTACCTTACTGCAGTCATTTCAGTAGCTACCTTGCTAGATAACCATGCTGGTTAATTTTGGATTGCTATGATGTTGTCTTGCTTTAATGCTGATGTTTGCTGTGAGCTTGCGAGTACATTCAAAGTACTCACCTGGCATGTCATGCCAGTTTGCAGGTCATGCCGTGATTGCTTGCTTGCCGAGGTTCCTGTGCTTGCGATCTATGATACGCGTTCTAGCCAGAGTCCCTGCGGAGTGGAGTCCATCACCGTCGTCATTGTTCCGCTGCCGAGAGAGTTACTCCGCTGTTAGCATAGAGCTACCCCGGGCAGGCATAGTGTTGCCGTGCCGATGTAATCCTTGTACCGTTGTAACCATATCTATTGCAATAAAGAGCTGATTTGTTCTATGCCAACAGTGCCGTATTCCAGAAGACTTGTCCTTGGGCTGGAATACGGGGCGTTCCGGTTTACTCTGAGCCGGGGTGCCACAAGATTCGATGGTGCCGTAGATCCGTTTGGTCGTCAGGGGTTACGAGCCACACTCATGGATAGCTAGAATAGTGTGCTAGGCTCAGACTAGAGAAGAAACGGGGAACAAACTGATGAAAGAATTATCATACCGAGGGAATTCACTCAGAACTAACAAGAATGATAACGTGCTCCGACTGGAGTGGTTTAGGAACAGCTGGAAGGCTCTAGGGTAATAAAGATGGAATGATTTCTAATTTTTAGGTCCGTATGATTTGAAATACATGCCCACAAACCCCGAGAGAGCGTTCCAGGAAATCTCGGCCCAAAAAAGGACGTTTAGTAATTCTAAAAGGGACAGCAGGATGAAAAATAAAAGTTTTGGCAGTTAAAGTTTGAGATTCGATGGTGCCGTAGATCCGTTTGGTCATCAGGTGTTACGAGCCACACCCATGGATAGCTAGAATAGTGTGCTAGGCTCAGACTAGAGAAGAAACGGGGAACAAACTGATGAAAGAATGATCATACTGAGGGAATTCACTCAAAACTAACAAGAATGATAACGTGCTCTGACTGGAGCGGTTTAGGAATAGCTGGAAGGCTCTAGGGGAATAAAGATGGAATGACTTCTAATTTTTAGGTCCGTATGGTTTGAAATACGTGCACACAAACACCGAGAAAGCGTTCCTGGAAATGTCGGCCCAAAAAAGGACGTTTAGTAATTCTAAAAGGGACTACAGGATGAAAAACAAAAGTTTTGGCAGTTAAAGTTTGAGATTCGATTGTGCCGTATATCCGTTTGGTCGTTAGGGGTTACGAGCCACACTCATGGATAGCTAGAATAGTGTGCTAGGCTCAGACTAGAGAAGAAACGGGGAACAAACTGATGAAAGAATTATCATACCGAGGGAATTCACTCAGAACTAACAAGAATGATAACGTGCTCCGACTGGAGTTGTTTAGGAACAGCTGGAATAAAGATGGAATGATTCATTTTTTAGTCCGTATGATTTGAAATACATGCACACAAACCCCGAGAAAGCGTTCCAGGAAATCTCGGCCCAAAAAGGACGTTTAGTAATTCTAAAAGGGACTACAGGTGAAAAAATAAAGTTTTGGCAGTTAAAGTTTGAGATTCGATGGTGCCGGTAATCCGTTTTGGTTCGTCAGGTGTTACGAGCCACACCCATGGATAGCTAGAATAGTGTGTTAGGCTCATACTAGAGAAGAAACGGGGAACAAACTGATGAAAGAATTATCATACCGAGGGATTTCACTCAGAACTCACAAGAATGATAACGTGCTCGGACTGGAGCGGTTTAGGAACTGCTAGAAGGCTCTAGGGCAATAAAGATGGAATGACTTCTAATTTTTAGGTCCGTATGATTTGAAATACGTGCATACAAACCCCGTGAAAGCGTTCCTGGAAATGTCGGCCCAAAAAAGGACGTTTAGTAATTCTAAAAGGGACTACAGGATGAAAAACAAAAGTTTTGGCAGTTAAAGTTTGAGATTCGATTGTGCCGTAGATCCGTTTGGTCGTTAGGGGTTACGAGCCACACTCATGGATAGCTAGAATAGTGTGCTAGGCTCAGACTAGAGAAGAAACGGGGAACAAACTGATGAAAGAATTATCATACCGAGGGAATTCACTCAGAACTAACAAGAATGATAACGTGCTCCGACTGGAGCGGTTTAGGAACAGCTGGAAGGCTCTAGGGGAATAAAGATGGAATGATTTCTAATTTTTAGGTCCGTATGATTTGAAATACATGCACACAAACCCCGAGAAAGCGTTCCAGGAAATCTCGGCCCAAAAAAGGACGTTTAGTAATTCTAAAAGGGACTACAGGATGAAAAATAAATGTTTTGGCAGTTAAAGTTTGAGATTCGATGGTGCTGTAGATCCGTTTGGTCATCAGGTGTTACGAGCCACACCCATGGATAGCTAGAATAGTGTGCTAGGCTCAGACTAGAGAAGAAACGGGGAACAAACTGATGAAAGAATGATCATACGGAGGGAATTCACTCAAAACTAACAAGAATGATAACGCGCTCTGACTGGAGCGGTTTAGGAATAGCTGGAAGGCTCTAGGGGAATAAAGATGGAATGACTTCTAATTTTTAGGTCTGTATGGTTTGAAATACGTGCACACAAACCCCGAGAAAGCGTTCCTGGAAATCTCGGCCCAAAAAAGGACGTTTAGTAATTCTAAAAGGGACTACATGTTGAAAAACAAAAGTTTTGGCACTTAATGTTTGAGATTCGATGGTGCCGTAGATCCGTTTGGTCGTCAGGTGTTACGAGCCACACCCATGGATAGCTAGAATAGTGTGCTAGGCTCAGACTAGAGAAGAAACGGGGAACAAGCTGATGAAAGAATTATCATACTGAGGGAATTCACTCAGAACTAACAAGAATGATAACGTGCTCCGACTGGAGCGGTTTAGGAACAGCTGGAAGGCTCTAGGGGAATAAAGATGGAACGACTTCTAATTTTTAGGTCCATATGATTTGAAATATATGCACACAAACCCCGAGAAAGCGTTCCTGGAAATCTCGGCCCAAAAAAGGACGTTTAGTTATTCTAAAAGGGACTACAAGATGAAAAACAAAAGTTTTGCCTTTTAAAGTTTGAGATTCGATGGTGTCGTAGATCAATTTGGTCATTAGGTGTTACGAGCCACACCCATGGATAGCTAGAATAGTGTGCTAGGCTCAGACTAGAGAAGAAACGGGGAACAAACTGATGAAAGAATGATCATACCGAGGGAATTCACTCAGAACTAACAAGAATGATAACGTGCTCCGACTGGAGCGGTTTAGGAACTGCTGGAAGGCTCTAGGGGAATAAATATGGAATGACTTCTAATTTTTAGGTCCGTATGATTTGAAATACGTGCACACAAACCCCGAGAAAGCGTTCCTTGAAATATCGGCCCAAAAAAGGATGATTAGTAATTCTAAAAGGGACTACATGATGAAAAACAAAAGTTTTGGCAGTTAAAGTTTGAGATTCAATGGTGCCGTAGATCCGCTTGGTCATCAGGTTTTACGACCCACACCCATGGATAGCTAGAATAGTGTGTTAGGCTCATACTAGAGAAGAAACGGGGAACAAACTGATGAAAGAATTATCATACCGAGGGATTTCACTCAGAACTCACAAGAATGATAACGTGCTCGGACTGGAGCGGTTTAGGAACTGCTAGAAGGCTCTAGGGCAATAAAGATGGAATGACTTCTAATTTTTAGGTCCGTATGATTTGAAATACGTGCATACAAACCCCGTGAAAGCGTTCCTGGAAATGTCGGCCCAAAAAAGGACGTTTAGTAATTCTAAAAGGGACTACAGGATGAAAAACAAAAGTTTTGGCAGTTAAAGTTTGAGATTCGATTGTGCCGTAGATCCGTTTGGTCGTTAGGGGTTACGAGCCACACTCATGGATAGCTAGAATAGTGTGCTAGGCTCAGACTAGAGAAGAAACGGGGAACAAACTGATGAAAGAATTATCATACCGAGGGAATTCACTCAGAACTAACAAGAATGATAACGTGCTCCGACTGGAGTTGTTTAGGAACAGCTGGAAGGCTCTAGGGGAATAAAGATGGAATGATTTCTAATTTTTAGGTCCGTATGATTTGAAATACATGCACACAAACCCCGAGAAAGCGTTCCAGGAAATCTCGGCCCAAAAAAGGACGTTTAGTAATTCTAAAAGGGACTACAGGATGAAAAATAAAAGTTTTGGCAGTTAAAGTTTGAGATTCGATGGTGCCGTAGATCTGTTTGGTCGTCAGGTGTTACGAGCCACACCCATGGATAGCTAGAATAGTGTGCTAGGCTCAGACTAGAGAAGAAACGGGGAGCAAACTGATGAAAGAATGATCATACCGAGGGAATTCACTCAAAACTAACAAGAATGATAACGTGCTCTGACTGGAGCGGTTTAGGAATAGCTGGAAGGCTCTAGGGGAATAAAGATGGAATGACTTCCAATTTTCAGGTCCGTATGGTTTGAAATACGTGCACACAAACCCCGAGAAAGCGTTCCTGGAAATCT